>JASANE010020921.1:0-70994 GCA_030248225.1 Trileptium ribeirensis | reverse complement strand
GAGGCGCCTGGAGACATAGCAAAAGTGTGTATTCTACGCTCCAGCTTTTATAAGCACATTTGATTTGACGCAGTATGGTGGTAGTGGTACGCAATGGTGTATAGTGGAAGACATTTTTTGCTCTGAAATGTTCAGAGAACCGGCATATTTGATCGATAGATGGATTAACTTATTAGCTTCCTAGGTCTCTAAAGTTTTCAAGAAGGCAATAATCCCATCAAATCATAAGTTTAATGTAAAAGTTATTTTAATGCATTAAATCCACTATACCTTCATTTCTTCCATCATCTGTTTTACTATATATAAATTTCAGCAGGTTCCGGATCCAGTTTAATGAACGGTTTCGGTTGCTGGTTCCGGTTCCGGTTATTCCTGAGCGATTGATCAACATTTGGGATGTTGCAGGCGACCAATAAGTATTCCGCATGATATTAAGAAATCAGCAGAAATAACGCCTTATACAGATGCGTCATGTAACTATCTGGTGATCTTGAGGCAACGGTCCGTCGGATAAGACCTATACGTTTATTCGAATGGCTTTCCATGTTGTCAATATGCAAGTTGAACCGGAGGTCATCGGACATGGTGACTGCAAAACCGCAGCTTCAAGAAACAGCTGATATGTCGCCAGCGCAAAGGCGACAAGCAAAAGGATGGCTTGGTCGCGAGCTAAATGTATGGCATTTCGCCAACTTGGGGACCATAAAGAATTCAGCACACCAAGATTCAAAAATCGGAGATAGCTCCTGATGAATGTAGTATATAATCGTTTATGCTGTAAATACGTCTCATGTAAGTCTGATGTCATCAACAAACAGATCAATGTCACACAATTTATCGACAATGGGAACCAAGTCATTGATGTAGACCAAAAAACAGTCGGGACCCGATATTTTTCCTTGCGGAATTCCACTTCGCACATTTATCCAACGGGGGGTAGTGATGCCACAATATTCAACTCGTTGGCGGCGACCGACTAAGAAATCAGAGAATCAAGTCAGGAGTCTCCCGCGCACGCTTAAACTCAAGCTTATGTAACAGACGGCGGGTTGGGACAGTGTCTAATGCCTTTCAGAAGTCATTGTGCATAACATGTACAACAGGCAGGGTTAGGTCATCGAAAGTCGACACTAGGCTTTCCCAAGAGGTTAGGAGATTGGAAACAACAGATCTCCCGTTAAGTGAACCATGCTGTTTGGCGAATATCAGATTTTGTTTGATGCCAGAAAATCAACGAAAGGCTTCCAAATGAGGCGCTCTAATGTTTTTGAACAGACAAAGGTAACGGATATGGGGTGCAGATAATCTAATTTTTGCGAGTTACTCTCTTTGGGGATAGCGGCAATTTTACCTGATTTCCAATCAATCGGACACGGCCTTCGTCAATGAATTTACGAAGGATGAGAAAGAGTGGAAGGGCAAACATGTGTGCACAGTGTTTTGAGAATTACGTATCTAATGCCGTCCGCTCCAGACGATTTTGTTACATCGCGAGCCTCGAGCTGGCAGGCGACATCGTCCACATCGAAATAAACATCAGCAATAGATGCAGATGACCACCCTGCTACTGGCGAAGGAATATCATTAGGTTCGTCAAACAAAGACTGACCCAAAATGGTTGTTGATGCATTTAGCCATATGTACCCGCTGGATCAGTCAAGTTTACATCATGGGCGTCAATAAATGAGCGAAGGGTTGCGTTCGGTTTAATAAAGTTGTTAGCATGTCGGTAGAATTTCTTACTGTTGGGCCAACGTTAAACGCAAGTTGTCTTTTGTACTGGGCACGAACAGCAATTGGTGCTTCGTGATAATCAGTTGCTCTTCTCTGATATTCGTTATAAATAGCGTGGATGGAGCCAGATCGCTTATATTGCTGCCAGGTCTGTTGCTTGGCTTTCTTATACCGGTATTTAAGCCAGGGGCTACTATGCCCACGAGTAGATGGCAGCGATACCGGAACGAACCTATTTGTGACCGTCCCATACACACGTTTGAAAAGATTCCAAGATTCATTGACGTTGAGCGTAGAAAAAGCGGTTACCCAGTCATAACATGAAAGGTAGGCATTGATGGCAGCATAGTCGGCTTTGAAAAATAAAGGGATTGCTACAGCATGTTGGGACTGATAATGAGCAGGAGCGATTGAGATAACGATAGATACGTCGTGATCACAGCGTCCGGATCCAACATCAGACTGAACTTGTATCCGTTCACTGCAGTTTGATATAACCAAATCGAGCATATTCAGTGCTCGCGTTGGGAAGGCAACCTGTTGTTCCAACAGGTTTTCAGAAAGGGCTCGCTTAAATATTAGTTAGCATGTAACGAAAAATGAGGTTAGGGCCAGCGCAGCGATGGGAGATTAAAGTAACCACAGATAATTGCATCACATTTGTCAATGAGCATGAATATTCGACAGATGTGCTCGAACACATTGCTTTCACTAGCTCCGAACTACGTCAGAACGTTCGAGCAGACATCGTTTTCACTAACCCCGAACGTTCTGACGTAATCTGTATTGGAAGAACGATAGCAAATAGACAATTCTTAATTGCAGTGAGCTTGATATACAAGGATTCTGATGGGTTAAAGTTAGTGGACACTGAATTTCGGCGGGAATAAGAGCAGATTTAGCTAAAATAGTAACCACACGACGGCTTACTCCCGGAAAGACTGGCTAGCGGTTAGTACGAAAGATAGTATAACCGTTGGGGGATTAAGAGATAGTATCAATGGGATCACGTCAGGTTTCCGCAATAGCTATGAAGTCGTATCCGCGGCGAGCGATTTCAGTTAGTCACAGTGTTTGTTAACCAATCTAATTTATTGCATAACGAACTAGATAAGCAATACGCTAAAGTGGCCGAGTTGTAACAAAATTCAAAGAAGAAATGTTGCCGGTGAAAGTAAAAGTGTGGTCTAAGTAACGCGGCATTAAATAACCGTGTGTTGTTCTTTTGCTTTTTATGGGGTAGGGGTGGACTGTACTTTTATTATGACGGTTATCGGATTATAAAATGGGATGGGATTTGTCAATCGAAGATGTGGTGGTTCGTACGCGAGGCCAGTAATATGGCGATGGGAAGTAATTGAATGTTCTTTCATGGCGCGCGATGTTCTAATCCGTGTGGCGTTGCGGCGTGACTACTTTATATTAGCTCGAATTATAGTTCCAGTATGAAATCAAGACAGTCAATGTAGAAACGTTTATTTAGAATTAGTATAATACTTTATTAACTGATTAAACACCGGTTTAATTCAGACACTTATTGCACCGTTATTTAAGCCACCTATACATTGCTAATTGTGAATGTTTTAGTCACTCATTTTGTAAAGCGCCCTTATGATTTCGCATAGAATTAGATCCGCTTTTTGCGATTTTGATTGAACCTTCCTTGATATTTCTCCCAATCTCAGAGTTGAGCGCACTATTTTTATATGTATATACCTGAATGGTACTTATATTATTATTATTATTGATTTTCTAAGTAGTCGTCTTCTATTTCACGCTGGGTTAGGTATTAATTCCTGTTGTGAGGTCTGTACGAAGCCTTTCGGACGGCTAGATCCGTACGTTTATCAGAGTATCTTAACCTTTGCTTTAGAATCACTGTAATTGTTTCTTATGTTTTCCCTTGTGGGTTTGCACGAAGCCTTCCGGACGGCTAGACCCGTACGTTTATTTGATTATCTTATCCTAAGGTCTTAGATTTACACAGTCTTAAGCTCCTTATTTTAACGTCCCCGCTTCCAGAAGGCTAGCTAGGCCCGATTTATGATTAATACGTGGTTATTGAGCGAAGCGTTTTTATTTTCTGTCTGGGAGTAAAAAGGTCGATGTCCGTCCGTTCGTTCGTTCGTTCGGTCCGACGGATCTCAAGAACCGCTGAACCGATTTAAAAAACTTTTTTGTTTGAAAGCCTATCATGTCACAATGTGCACCTGATATTTCGGATTAAAAAATTTTGAGTGGTTAATTAATAATCAGCTAATTAGTTAAGCTTATGCAGCTAAAATAGAGAATTTTGCAATATTTGTGTTATTTATTGAAATAGAATCGTTTCGATGAAACCATTATAGGTTTTTTGGGTCGAAGAATTTAAAATATATTATTTTTACCAATTATAAAGCCCTATGTCCTACGCAATGTAGTTATTTACGAACATAATTTTGAGTACATTTGTAATGCCACAGCCCAAGCTCCACTCACAAATGTAGTTCCATTACCGACTAGTAGTTACACTCGTGCTTGCTCGAAATTTTATTAGGGAAACCTTAATATTACTACAATTTGATAGCGTGATAATAAACCTATTTGTGCAGTATTCATTGACTCAGCGTTAACTTTGATAAGGCTCGGACTTGAAGTCAGGATTGACCATTTATGACTTTACCTGGATCAGAGAATCACTGTCAGATAGCAATGTAGCAAACTCGTAAAACCACAAAGCATTAAAATCCACGGAGATTACACACAATAAATTAGGAAACCCGCTTTATACCTTAAAAGCGTTTAAAATGTTGCGCAATAGCTAGGTAAGCGTACCATAATAAACAACCATAAAAACAAAATCCCCAATTGAGTCGCACTATGGTTTGAATCGCGTAAATATATGTGATAACACTTCCTTGTAGACGCACCAAAATTACAGGTTAATCAACTACGTAAGTTAGCTCGAAAAAGTTCCCGAACTCGACGAAAGTTGGTGCTAGACTGATTTAAGGAAAACAAAAGAATGCTAACACATGTTATATAGAACGAAAAACAAGTGCTAATTATGCAAATTAGCACGAAAACAAAAGAAAATGCGAAAACAAAACCCACGGAGGAACAAGGGAGGGAGGGATACAATAAATGATTAGCACAAAACAAAAGAAAATGCGAAAACAAAATCCACGGACGAACAAGGGATATAATAAATGATTTGGTGACCAACCCGAAATTTTTGGGGTTTTGGGGCGGGTTTGGACCGGAAACCCTCTGGTAGCCTAGTAAACCTCTTACACAGTGCCTTAAGTATAGTCAAAAGTTTTTACCAGTTAAAGATAGTGCTTTAATGTTTTATATTTGTGTTACC
This sequence comes from Trileptium ribeirensis, assembly GCA_030248225.1. NCBI lineage: Eukaryota > Metazoa > Nematoda > Enoplea > Enoplida > Thoracostomopsidae > Trileptium > Trileptium ribeirensis. The sequence goes on along the minus strand of JASANE010020921.1, from coordinate 65,914 downwards.
AAGAGTGCATTAGGGAAGAGTATGACACTTCCCTGCACTCATTTGTCTGACCGACAATGTATGACATACAGTATGACACTTCCCTGCACTGTCCGACCGACCCCCCCAAAAACTGGGTGGGGGTTCGACCGACCCCCCCAGAAACTGGGAGGGGTCCGACCGACCCCCCCCCCCCAGAAACTGGGGGGTCATGGCATCTCGACCCCCCAGAAACTGGGGGGGGGGTCAGGCCGAAAACGCCCGTGACATAGAACACGGGTTTATATGTGAGTGCAGGGAAGTGTCATACTCTTCCCTAATGCACTCTTGGTGTTACTAATAAACGTTTTCCGCTACGACTTTGGTAAATAACTAACTAAACGCGGGTGAATAGTGTTAGTCCCGCGCAAGGCTCAGTCGTATCGCGTCTCATCGCAAAGAGTAGCGGCATGCCTAGAAAATATGGACCACAACGTTCCTCACCGGCATACTGCTGGCCACAGGTCCGACATCACAATTTCGGTGACGAATCTCTTCCCATTTTAAAATCCCGATAGCCGTCATCAGAAAGTAAACCTCCACTCCACCCCCATTCAAACATAAAAATATAACATGCTGACCACGATGTCGTGTAAAAGTGAGAAACAATCGTTATAGAATAAAAGTGGTCAGCATTTTTAAAAACTAAAATTCAAACCCCTGTCCTATATTAGACATAAGCCAATATAGAAATTTATGCAAAATAGGAATTACTAAACCCCATAACCAGATCGTTTTGCGCAAGCCTGCCCTATAATATAAAATGTATCTAAATGTTACTCTAAAGAACACCACCTAATGTTATACTGCATAAAGAACCAACGACAAAACCAAAGAACGTTTAGCCATCACCAAACGAAACTGTGCAAGAAATAATGAACCCGAGTACAACAGGAGAACTCGAAAAAATAATGCGAGAATTCGACCCGAGTCAAAGTATATTTTATTTATGTATACATCAGGGAATAACCGGAACCAGCGACCGGAACCGGAACCTGGTCTTCGAAATTTATATATAGCAAAACGGATGATGGAAGAAATGAAGGTAGTGGATTTAAAATGCATTAAAAATAACTTTTACATTAAACTTAATGTATTGCGATGGTATTATTGCCTTTCTGAAACTTAAAAGAGACTGGGGAAGCTAATAATGTTTGTTTATCGATCAAATATGTCGGTTTTTGGTCATTCAGAGCAAAAAATGTCTTCCACTGTACACCATTGCGTATACTGCGTCAAATCGAATGTGATTACAAAGCTTGGAGCGTAGAATGCACACTTTCGCTCTGTCTCCAGTCGCCTCCCTTTACTACGTATACGTTTGTTGCATGTTCTTCTGTACGAAACTTAAATTTATTGGTTCATATGATTCTAAGAGAAAATAATAGATAGATGGTAATTTTCTGATCAGTGGTCAGGAACACTGTTTAGGCTATTGTTGGGCAAACAGTGCCCGTCAGTTACATCATAATGATGATAACTTTCTAATCAGAATGCTATAAACGAGACACATTGTGATGCTGATCGCACAGTTTCAATAAATACAGTTCATTGCCAAGAAAGCAGTTTCTAGCTGCATTGCAGATAACGTTAGTTTACTTCAATTTAGACTGATTTACCAAGTTTACAAGCGGGTGCTTGACGCAATTTATGTTAGCCAAGCATACCCTAAGTACTTCTGCGTAAGCCATACTCTGTTACCGAGTTGGACCGGTTTAATTCAAACGTATCCCACAGACTTCTAGATGTGTAAAATAGCTGCTACAAGCATCGACCTGACTTTGATTTAACAAACTCCTGCAGGTTATTATGAAAAATTCCTGCTCAAATTATGTGCCCTACTTACGTTTCACACGGCAAATTGGCTAGTTAATTTTTTCTTTTGGTTGGTTGTATTGGAGCTTGATCATTGTATAATATATATTACATATGTTTGGATTACAGGATGAAGCAAAAAACGTGTAAAATTTCAAATAAAATTTTTAAACCGGAAATCCGGTTCCGGTATGGTTTTTGCCCTTTGTCGGAACCGCAACCGGAATTCCGGTTACTCCCTGGTATACATGTATTGCAACTAAATATTTAATCAATTTATAATAGGTATATATTTCGCTTTAGACATTTGATGTCAAATCAACCATACAAAGACTAGCTAGGTAAAAAATTATCAAAATTAATTAGTAAAATTTTTTCCTAATTAGTAATTTAACTAATTAGCGAACACGGTAAAATCATAGCGGTTTAAAAGTCACACTTTCATGATCAGCGATATCGAAAACCCCGAGTGCCAAAAATCAGCAATTTTAAGGTTATTTTAAAATTTACATATTGACTACTTAACTATATAATTAGTATATACGGCCAAGTTTTAGAGCTTCATAAATATCATATTCGTGATCAGCGTCATAAAAAAACCCTTGCGCAATTTTTTGTGATTTCGGAGCACTTTGAAAATTTTCAAAAAATTAGCTAATTAATAATTGATTAGTAATTATTTATATAAGTAATTAGCATATTTTTAACATCTCCGAATAGTAATAAACACCAGATTCATAATCAGCACGGCGAGATGTAATAAACGCACGAAAATAATAGCTTTATAATAATTATTCATTTAATAATAAGCAATTTTTGTTTGAAAATGTTTAAAATAGGCTGACACTCTTAACTAATTAGTTAATTACGTATTAATTAACCAAAGCAAATTTTGACAAAATCCAGGTCTTGCACCTGTCCGATATTAGGCTTTTCAGTCAAAAAAGTTTTTTAAAATTGGCCCAGTAGTTATTGAGCTGTTCAACGGACTTACGGACAGGCGTTGCCTGATTTCCCCCTCTGACGAACACAAAATCGCTTCGTTTAGCACGAATAACAATAGGCCAGGTTACATCCGTAGCGCAACAACTATATAACATAAACTGGGTGGCTGCCCCCTGGAAAATCCTGGAATTTTACAAATCTCCTGGAAAATCCTGGAATTTTACAAATCTCCTGGAAAATCCTGGAATTTGAAACGCCGTAGAACAAAATATGGCTAATCCTGGAAAAAGCCGAAAAATCTCCTGGAATTTTGCACCGCAGCAGTTCCAGTGCTTTATTTCGGGCCCGGTTGTGAAGGATGCGTTGAAGTCGTTTAACTCGAATGTCTCCCTGGACAGTTTCTACCATAGTATCTTCACGAAAATGGAGGAGGTGGAGGAACTTTGGACTGTTGTTAAATTGGTTCTAATATTATCACACGGTAACGCTTCAGTGGAGAGCGGGTTCTCAGTTAACGGAGACATTCTTGTGGAGAACCTTAGCGAAGCGTCTCTTGTGGCTCAGCGTCTAGTCTACGATGCATTGCACATTGCTGGAGGGCCGCTACATGTTGCTATTACGCCTGAAATGCTGAAAAGCGTCAAGGGATCAAGGGCGCAGTACCGGGCGGCCCTTGATGCGCGGAAAGCAGCCGTCGCGGAGCAGGACATCGAAGTGCTGGCTAAAATCGAGGAGCTGGAATCTAAGCGACGAGCTGTGATGTCTGAAGCTAGTGGCTACTCCAGCCAGTTGGACATATTAAAGAAGCAGTTATGACAGGTTAGGACTGGCACCTAGTTACCATGAAGTGTTTGGTTGTATAAGTGCATGGACGTGCATTGATGCAGTGGTGTTTGCGAAATGTGATGACGTGGAGTAGTGCTTAGTTTAATTAGCAGTAGCCAGGTTGAGATTGCTACAGAGGGACCTGGTGGAATTTTGATATTTTGTTGTTGAACCGAGGATCTGCGAGTTACTAACTGCTGGCTACATTTCTAAGTATCAAAAGTGGCTTTTTTGTATCGGGGGGTTCCACGGTATAAAATTCAATTTATTGTATGGTCTCACCATATGCTTTGAAGATATCCTGCGGTCTACAAGAAAAAACGGGTCTATCAAGCGGTGTTTATCACCAATAATTTCTTTGCATTTCCATGAGAGCTAAACTTCTCCAGAGTGAGTTACCCTTGAACACCCTTGAAATTAACCGAGCGGAGCCCTTGGGCAACCTATTATATCTGAAACTTATTATTGTATCTCCTGGAAAATCGTCCAAAATCTCCTGGAAAATCCTGGAATTTCGGGCTGCGAAATCCGCAGCCACCCTGCATAAAGTAGTTCCTTATTTGATGATGTTAATGACAATGTTTAATTTAACGTGAAAAGTTGGATCCGGATATCCTATTCTGTGTGACATTACGACAATTGGGAGACATTTTGCTAAACCCCGCGTACTGTTTCACCTAGGAATCCAGATTCAACCTTAAACTTGTTGATGTAACGTCTTGTTTTTGTTTACAGCTACATTATTAGTATATATATACGATTCATTGCGATTATATATACGATTCATTGCGATATACAGGCTAGGCTTTTACAACCACTGTCGTTTGTATTATCTACTGATTTGCTTCTGAGTGTTAAATTGTTTTCAACAGACGTATATACACATATGGGTAAAACATGTTCTTGGATCGCTGCATTCGCAATCCATGCACACAATGTTTCCTTGCCGTTATTCGCTGGATTCCAGTGCTATTTATCGTTGCTGTCATATGCTGGTCTTACTACGCATACGTTTATCAACTGTGTGTCAAAAGTGTGCCTTCTACCGCAGAAAAGGCCTTATACCTTCTATTTTACCATGCATTTTTATCCATATTCCTGGTATCATATTGGCAATGCACGTTCACTCCTATTCGTACTGTACCGAAGCAATTTTCTATTTCGAATGAAATTTATCAACGATTAGAGTATGCTTCACCTTCTCATCGCCGTGAAATATTAGAATCGGCTTACCGTGACCTACCAATTGTCACTCGCACATTTGATGGATGTAAGTTGTTCAGATTATTTCTGTTACATAAATTTAAGCGGATCCCTCAAAGAATCTTCAGCGAACAGTTTTTGCATGCGGGCTTCTACTATTGCTCAGTATTGTGTGAGGGACATGAAGCGGGGTGTTGTCAGTCCGGGGCTTTGAAATAAAAAATTGTCCAACATTATTTTACGGTGAAAGCATTAAAATAATAGACTCAGAAATACTGTTTAAACTTGTATGGCTAAGACTAAACGCATATTTTAGTCTAATTTATTCTGATTAGTTTTAGACAAATTTTTTAAATATTGGCCTTTTTTCTGTAAACTGTGATTTTTAGGTGTCGGGAGCAACAACATTTGCAGGGCATTGAATCAGGGACGGTTGAAAGTTTCCCCCAGTGGCTCGAACCGTCGTGGGCATTCGTTTTCTATCAGAGGAATCCAAAAATTTTGACAAAAGCAATCGTTCCTATTATCCCAGTTTGGACTTATCTTAAAGATATATAATTGAAACGGACCGAGCGAAACGAGCGGGTTTTCCACTGAGGGTGCTACTTGGAAAATCGTGACAATTTGTTTTTGTCTGTCGCTGCAATACATGAAGACCACCATTTTCAAGAATCAGCTCATAGATATCTACAACTTTGCTGACTACCATTTTTTGCAGCGCCACTCCCTGGCTAGTCCAAAGTGGGGGCATTTTTGACTGACCCCGGCAAAACGGAGGTACTCCACGGGTCTACCCCGGCAAAAATTCGGGTACTCCCCGGCTCAAAACCCCCTGCTGAGTAAAACAAACGTCTACACGCGACAAAATCCGGCAAAATCCGTCACCTCCGGCAGTTGAGCCGGGGGCCCTGCTATAATTTCCGAGGTTTGGAATAGCCAGAGTCCATGGGCCACTGTGGGTCTGAATATGGTTCAGCCTTTTGCCTGAAATAGCGAATTTTCAACAAATTCCTTTGTGTTTACATTACAATGAGTGCATATTAAGTACCCTTGATGCGATGGTTTTGCCATCTAGAGCCCAACTTGATTATACTATATATATAACTTTTCTTTTCCTTGGTTTTCAAGAGTTTTTGGCCACTGGACGCGATTTCCAAAATGTACGTTTTCATTTGTCTGATTATGTATTCGTGCATCAAGTATGATCTTTATATAGGTATTTATTATGGCGAAATACAATTTGGTTATCTAGTGTTCAGGATGCATATTTCATTACTTTTCATGTGTTTTCAATGGGTTTAGGGTCAATGAACCCGATTTTCAGGATATAGTGTCTCTTCCATTGTTTGGTTACGTATCTATAGGTTTTTCGGTATGCTAAATACGATGGTTTGGTTATCCAAAAATCGTATTTCTTGTGTGTGTTAAAAATGAGTGGAAAACTGCAGATGGTGTACCTCTATAAGAAAGGTGCCATCGATGAAGTAATGAACCATCGCCCGGTTAGCTTAACTTGTGCTTGCTGTAATGGGGCAAGTAATCATTGATCAGGTTGTAAAATATCTAACAGTTAGCAAGTTGTTACGCCCGTCACCATACGAATTTACACCAGATAAATCTTGTTGCACACAGCTTGTAGTTTATGTCGGCATTATAACCCGTGCTCTTAATACTGGCGACTCAGTTGATTGTGTATACCTGGATTTTTAGAAGGCGTTTGATTCAGTTAATCACAACAAGCTCTTATCCAAAAGCTTTTAAGATTTGGCCTGCACAGTAAAACTGTTAAATGGTTTCAAAATTTTCTGGAAGACAGGACACAACGTGTCGCGTACCGAGGTCCGAAACCCAGAGCGTCGATGTAGGGATTGTGTGTCATAGAAGACTGTCATCGGGCCAACTTTGCTCCTATTATGTCTCAATGACATTGACAGTGTTCTTACAAACTGTAAGTTATTAAAGTTCACGGATTATTTGAAAGTTTTTAAGAGCATCGATAAATCAAATTTTGCGTTTGACTCCGCTGATTTATATAACTATCTAAACAATTCACACTCATGGTCATGTAGCAATGAATTAGATTTTAACACTGATAAGTCATTCACAATGCATACTGGGCTCTCTAAATTGGGATGGGGCGACCCCAGGCATTTTTCGGTTCCCCTGTTTCAGAACAGGTGCCCCCCGATTCATGCCCCCTGGCAAAATTTTGGGCTCCCCCGGTTCACCGCCTCCTGGAAAGTTTTTTGTTTGCAATCGGTCCAAAGTACAAAAAATTTAGTCAAAATTTGTACTAAAATTCCGTTCTGAAGCCAAAAAATTTTGTCAAAATTTGCTTTAAAATCGATTTTTCTCTCCATCAAAAGCGTTTAGGCAGTGTTTCTGACACGATTTTTAACCGTTTTTCTCTTGGCAATATCGGGCGCCCCCCGGTTCGGAACCAGGGGGCCCCCTGGTTCATGCCCCCTGCCAAAATTTTCAGCGAATGGAGAGTCGATGTATATAGGTTCCTCCAATTCGCGTGAGACGTATTATCTGAATGGAGAGCATCTAACATTGTCTGAAAGGGACCTGGGATAAGTAATATCAAATGATATAAAATGGATCATTGTAGACGAGTTTCAGCAGCTGATAATAAAGGATATGGTTTTGTAAAGCCGTATGTCACAAACATAACCAAAACATCGCTGCTGTTATATCGACCTCAGGTACGTCTTCTCTAGAAATATGCAACTCCACTGTGGTGCCCGGATACTTGCAACTACAAACCTTGGAAACCCGTATACTCAGGGTTGATTTAATTCTGATGTACCAAATAATCACAGCGGGTGGAAACATACCTTATCGCACTGTTTTCTCGACGAGCATGCTGGAACCAGAGGTCATCCTTTGAAAGTTAAGCTTCCAGATGCACCTAAAACACGAAAGCTCCAATTTATTTTTTGGCATCCGTGGTGTATATAATATGTATATTTTTTGTTAAATTGAGCAGCGGCAGACGTGTCTTTTTTTCCCCACAACTGTCTTTTTTTAGCAAATTGGTGGGGAAATAAAATACGGTTTTGTTGCCATTTACTAAACGACGGAAAGCGTGCAGCGATTAGTTAATGTTCCTAAATACGACTATTTTTGGAGCTCTTTCAACTGCGCATTAACTCAAATGTCTATCTATAACTATTCGTGCGCTATGAGCTTAGGGTGTTTTTCGTCTTTTTTCCCCACAATGACTATATATATATATACTTTTGAATAAATTGCCCGCAACTTATGTTGGAGCTAAAAATCTTGCTTCATTCAAACGTTTCTTCATGTTTTCGATTCACTGCCTGCATTATAAGGCTTTTTTTCGCCGTGTTGTCATTGTTATTTCAGGCCCTACCAACCTGACCTCAACGCACATAGATCGACTATGTTGGGGGTGATGTCAGTAACTCAGTGGTGAATATGGGGCGTACAAGTGAATTGTATTCTGGTTTCAGATGATTAGTTACGTATCAGTTGATTAGTTACGTGTTGCGTGCTGGTCATTAAGAATTATAGCAACAAGACCAGTACAAATTCTTGATGCGTTGTCAGTTGTTTACGGTGGGTTTTGGGTCGACGAAGTTTTAGGGTTTTGAATGGGGTCAGGGCGCAACAGGTTTTAGGAGGGTATATTTATTCTTCAAACACCGCCTGTTAAACAAAATAACTTAATAATGAAACCACACTCGTTCCATTTCACCCTGGCTTGCAAGTGTTTTTTCTGGTATAAGTTTTAGCCCATTATCTTTATTATCCAACATTTTAATACACTTAGCCTTGCCCCTTTGCCGATCGTTATTGTACAATTAACTTATAATATGTAAGATATATAGTAATGGTGACAAAAACAGCAACTTTTACAAGAAAAAATTTTCCGACAGACCGAATAGGAGAATTTAGGTTTGTACTACGTGGTTGTGTAGTAGGGCCATAATAATGTTACTGTGCGCAACCGCGCTTGATACACTCTTCACAGTGTGCATTTGAGTTTAACAGGATGGGTGTTTTTTATAACAAAAATCAAAAAGGAAACAAGTGATGTCAAAAAATCAGAGTTCAAAAAAATTTTTTGCCTCGATCTTGACGTATCGGGACTTCGCCGCGAGACGAAATTGCATTATCGTACAAAGTCGTAAGTGACCCAAGGATTTTCGGCCGCCTCTTTGCGGCACAATTGTATAGAAGCTGGTTTCTTGGCTGACAAGTTATGACGCTGTAGGAAGTTAATGAACCACAAACGCCCGGGTAGCTGATCTGAATCATTCCACGCCTTGACGCTGCGCTCTTTTGGTTTGAGCATGAACTATCGTCGGATGGCGCCAGGGATATCGGCTGGTCGGTATGGATATCCAGAAAATGCGAGTCCCTTCAGGATATTAGCGAACTGTTGTTCAACGTCTTGACCCGGCAATGTAGCACTCCCTCGCTTCCATTTTGCGCGGTGACGAGACGACTCTCCCATGTTCCTCGCCGCTTCATATGTTCGTATTTTCGCGTAAGATTCCTGTTGTGGTGCTTGCTTTATACAAAAAAAGTACTCTTTGATAGTATTGAAGCTGCTTCTAGTTGCTCTGCACTATATTTCGATCCTTTGGCCTGGTAATAACGGCCAGATATTGCACTATATTATACCTTTTAGAGTTGTATGATTATATAGCAACTTAATCTGAAATAGATATGGACTTTTTGAGTCTGCAAAGGTTACGTGACAAAAAAGAAACAGTTGACAAAAACCGACAACGCTGTTTTTTGGACTTTGCGCTCAAAAATTTTGAAAATGGTGACAAAAAGTCTTCAAAAGCCAAGATGTATTTCAACCAGTTTGTTACAACTTTATACGACTAATACAGCATCAATTCTAAGCAGTGAGGTCTATTTTGGACAGCTCAACTTTCATTAAATAACCCTGGGCAAAATGTTGAAGCATGGTTACAGCTCAGTAATTTTGAATTAAAAAGTAGGTATGATTGGTCTGAGTGTCCCTTCGCTTAATGTGAATAGCGGCAGTTAGTATTGTTACATTGTGCTTGGCTATCGGTGGTATATTAATGTGTACTAGCGACGTCCTTCTACACCCAATACGTCTGCCATACTAGGACTGTCGTTTTTTGTCGCATTATGGACTGAATTTTTTGACACCATCGCTATATGTACAAGAAAGCCTATATCTCCAACATACGTATGGGATAAGGTTAAAATACGCCGTGTTATTTTATTGAGATGCAAGAAGTATCAAACGCTTGATGATATGTTCAGAATATCGTATATAATAGTCCTATAATAACAATCGTAGGTTATACATGTGCTCAATCGGTTTTTAGTTTTGTAACCCAGTTACATGACAACCGAATGTGACCCTGCTAAAAGCTTACAATATTATTCTGTACGTAAGGTTCTACTGGAGATTAAGATCCTGTTTTACAGGGCATCTGCCAGTAAAATTGCTATATAGAATAATTTCCTTACAGGGGCTGTTAATTTTATAGCTTTTGGTGCGGCTAGTTTTACAGTTTATGTCGCCGAACGGGAGAGAATACATACCTCTTTATCAGGGAATAACCGGAAACGGAACCAGCAACCGGAACCGCCCATTTAAACCGGATCCGGAACCGGAACCTGGTCTTCGAAATTTATATATAGTAAAACAGATGATGGAAGAAATGAAGGTATAGTGGATTTAAAATGCATTAAAGTAACTTTTACATCAAACTTAATGTATTGCGATGGTATTATTCCCTTTCTGAAACTTTAAAGAGACCGAGGAAGCTAATAATGTTTATTTATCGATCAAATATGTCGGTTTTTGGACATTCAGAGCAAAAAATGTCTTCCACTATACACCATTGCGTACCACTACCACCATACTGCGTCAAATCAAATGTGCTTACAAAGCTTGGAGCGTAGAATACACATTTCGCTATGTCTCCAGGCGCCTCCCTTTACTACACATACGTTTGTTGCATGTTCTTTTGTAGGAAACTTAAAATTATTGGTTTATATGATTGTAAGAAAAAATAATAGATATAAGGTAATTTTCTGATCAGTGGTCCGAGACACTGTTTAGACTAGCGTTGGACAAACAGTGCCCGTAGCAGTTTCTAGCTGCGTTGCAGATAACGTTAGTTTACTTCAATTTAGACTGATTTACCAAGTTTACAAGCGCACTGGCGGGTGCTTGACGCAATTTATGTTAGCCAAGCATGTATACCCTAAGTACTTCTGCGTAAGCGCGTAAGCCATGCTTTGTTGCCGAGTTGAACCGGTTTAATTCAAACCTATCCGACAGACTTCTGGATGTGTAAAATAGCTGCTACAAGCATCGATCTGGCTTTGATTTACAAACTTCTGCATGTTATTATGAAAAATTCCTCCTGTAATTATGTGCCGTACTTACGTTTCACACGGCAAATTGGTTAGTTAATCTTTTCTTTTACTTGGTTGTATTGGAGCTTTATCATTGTATAATATATATTACATATGTTTGGATTACAGGATGAAGCAAAAAACGTGGAAAATTTCAAATAAAATTTTTAAACCGGAATTTCGGTTCCGGTATGGTTTTTGCCCTTTGCCGGAACCGCAACCAGAACACGATTTTCGCCGGAACCGGAATTCCGGTTACTCCCTGCTCTTTATACTGTAAGACTTTTAATATGATCTGTACATTTTGTATTACGTATAATTAATTTCAGCAATTCGACACTGTGATAAATGCCGCGTAATTAAACCAGATCGTGCCCATCATTGTTCTATATGTGGCGTGTGAGTTATATCAACATTGTTCATCGCTGTGACCGCATTGGTCTGTATTTAACATATGGAAACCGAGGAAACGAAGCGAGCTGAGATTTCTCAGCCTTGTTAGCGGCAATATTCGTAAAGAAATTTTTCGTTCGTCTATGGAGATCATAACTGATCACCAGATGGATGGATCCTTACAAAACTTATTGTTTAATCATAAATTCCGTCTATTTGTGCCTTATCATTAGACGCTAAACCGGCCGATCCCGTCTTCCGACTTAAAATGTGCCAAAAGGGACATGGGTCACATTTTTTTAAATTTGGTCGTTTGGGTATATATCTTTCTCGAGCCATATCTCGAGATAGAGGCTTCGTAGCGAAAAACAGACAATCCAAAATCAGCACTTCAAGGGATACATACTACTTTAGTGTTTAAAAATTACTTTTTGCCTGGCGGCTCCCTAGGTCGATGTGGGTCCAAATAGGGTATGTCGAGCCATTTTCAAACAAATCACTTTTTTGCTTTGTGATACGTTATTGCGGTGTACGAGCGTCACTCCATCCTTATATAGGTTTTCTAGCACGCTTAATACAACGGTAGCGCCGTAATAGACATATTGGTTGCTGTATGATGTCAGTGCATGGGATACAGGTGCTTTAGCGTCTGCCAAACTATTGTCACATAATACGATTTTTGCCTTTTGTGATGTTATCGCAGGGGCGAACGTCAAAACACTCGTATAATAGATTTCCAAACACGCTGAATGCGACGAGATTGCCGTCGAAAACCCGTTGTTTCTATATCATATCCTTAAACGGGGATATGGGGTGTTGTACGGTCTGCCGACCTATTTTTACAGAACAACTTTTCTGCTTTCTAATGGGTGGTGCGAGCGGCAAAACATTATGTAGGTTTTCAAGCATGCTCAATACAATGATGCTATAGCCGAAGACCTGTTGTTGCTGTATCATGGCATTACAGGGTTCTGCGTGGTCTTTGTGGTCGGACCATTTACACAACATAAATTAAGTAGCACACAAGCACTGTAAAAGGTAATATTTCTTATCGGCCATGCTCGCTCAGCTTCCACTCGCTTGTGAGTTACTGTTTGTAAAATGCTAGTCAATATTTTTCAGCAATGTCTGGATAGGCGACGGGATATGAAAAGCCGCGGGCTACTAGCCATAGGAAGATGCGCGGTATATATAGTTTTAGATTTTATATCACGACACCGATCGTTATGGATGTTAGTTTCCTCATAGTTTTATATATTCAGTTAATGAAAGTTTCAAACTTCGATAAATGCCACGCTTGTACGTAGAGTTAGTTTTGGGGTCCGCGAGGTTCTCAATTAGTTGTTATAAATTTTATCAGTTGCAACCCAGAAAAGACCAAAATAGTGGTAGACGATATAGAAATCCTTAGTTCTTTATAAAACTGACTTATAATCCAAGAAAACAGTTTGAAGTAAACTTCTAAACAGACGGTATGTTGCTATATCTGCACTACATATCTGTTAATTTTTAGGTGTAAATTATCATTTTCGAAATTTTAGTATCTCCATTGCATTTTTTCTTGTCAACAGAAAAATGTTGTAGTTTTATAACTGAAGGGCTGAAGTCCCCAATGGAATTCGCTCCGACCCCTGTCGCCCACTTGTTCCATTGCTCTCGTTTTCATTTCAATTTTATTTGGTAATAATTCAGTAGGAACGTTTTGGTTACATTGTAGCCATGGTGCCAGACGTGGGACACATCATGAATACAACCGGGAAAACATAGTTACTATGTTTGACTTATCTTTAGGTTTGCCTGCCTAAATTTAAAAGTAGTAAATAAATCACAGATAAGAAACTAAAATTTTTTGGTCATTTGCAGCTAATATGCCTTCGTAATATTGGTTTGTTTGGATATTTTGTCAAACTCATGTTTGATATTCTCTATGCACTATCTAGAGGCATTCTCGAACTTCCGATATTACCGTGATACTGTCTTTGTTTCACATGATTTTTAAAACTTATTTTCCCCGGGGGTCATTTCACGCTACGATGACGTTTTGCCCCAGAAAAAATGATAATGACTTTTTTGGCTCCGATTATCTTCATTTTTACACCCTATGACCAAAAAACATCAAGGATCCGTAATTTGAGGTCGTTATAGTAAATTTTTTAACCGTTTTTATGCTATGGCTTCCCAAATACCATCCCCTGCTGCTCCGCAAGGTACCATAAAATGGCCTCTGGTATGCTCCAGGTTGCATCTAGCCTCGATTTTGTGATCGTATCTCGTGCAGCCCGTCAGCGCGGTCAAAATGACGTTATGCGGAACTCCGTATATCAAAAATTAAGCTTTCTATGCCTATTCTTGGGTCAAATTTAACACTTTTAAAACACGGGGGTGCCGATTTATACCGGTTATTAAATGGAAACGAAGCGGCCATACACGGTAGCTATTTATATCGATAGTTTAGCCTGGGGGAAGTGTTATGCAAAAAAATTCAAAACATACCCTTTGCCAGATATGTTACAATACCGGAAGTAGCTTGTGGTCGGGGGGGGGGGTAAAATTTGGCGGGGTGGGGGGTAAAAATGTGAAATGGCCAATTCGACCGTGTTTAACCAGCATAGTTAACTTGAAAACGGTATGTATGATATTCTATACCACAATTTCCACTATGAGGGTACAAAATGGCAGCCCATATCAACTGCCTGTGTACATGCCTGAGGCCATGGTCGGGGGGGGGTAAATTTAGAATTTAAAAAAAAATAATTTTGCGACATATGTCGTCCAAATGTATTGCCACAATGTATTATGAACCAAAAGCGTGAAATTTCCTCGAAATAACATCGTATGTTCGATTTTCCACATTTTTGTGGTGGTCGGGGGCGGGCAAAAGCCTGAGATCAACAGGTTGGGCGCGAGATAGAGCTCCGGTCGTTTCACCATTCGCTTTGTGATTGGAAAGAACCATAACAGACAAATTAATTGACTTCTACTGACTCCACCATACCCCTAACTAGCAACGGTCGGCGGGGGGGTAATCAAATGTGCTAAAATCGATCTTTTGACCCTAGCGCTGGGGTAAGTAACAGCAAGCACCTGGGTTAATATTTTTTTAAAATGTATCCAGGGGACAGGTATGATATATGAACAACGTTTATGTACCATGCATAAGTAACGAGCAATGACCAAAAAAGGAATTTGGTCGGGGGGGGGGTAAAACTGGGGTTCATGCCATATCGACAGCTGTCACTCTCCATGATTGGAGTAGATTTGAAAATCGTGCAATTAAAAATGTTGTGTAGACCTGACTAATCCTGCATAGAAAAGAATTTGGGCCATAACTTCGAACACGGAGCCACGACACTGCCCGAAAAAAGAGGTCGTAAAATTAGTCATTACGATTTTTGTCAATTTGGGACTTATGTGGATGTCCAGCCTCTTACAGCGTGCGTGAAGCCGAAAATTTTTTTTGTTTGAACTAGCTAACTAATGACGCTTGCTAGCGCAAATAACATTTTTACCAGTTCCCTGCACGTTTACGTGCTACTAGCCAAAATATCCAGTTTTACCCCCCCCCCGACCAAAAGGTCATCGTAGCGTGACCAAAAGGTCATCGTAGCGTGAAATGACCCCCTGCAGAATTTTCAATTTTTAAAATCTGGACAATTAGAAAAACCGTCTACATTAATTTTATATACAACAGTCAATATGCGTACCTATGATAAAGACAATGTATGCTATGTATTGTGTGTCCACATGTCCTCACGTAAGATAAGCGACTGCTCATGTTTTCGTCGTGAGCATAAGGAGGGTTACATTCGTTTAGCTGTTATCTCACACTAGACTTTCAGTATTGGTGCGGCATAGTTTAGCCATTATAAAGCTAACCAATTACAGAATGGCGTTGCACAGTTGAAATTACACAAACTATAAGTAATACTCTATTTGCACTAATTTTTTTCAATAGTGGTCTTTAGTTCTCCCATCGTCTCGTGTTTACTACTTCAAAGTTGTATCTTTGCTCATGAAGGATGCTGTATATGGACTGTTAAATGTGCAGAGTGTTATCGCAGCTTGTCTGAATGTACTTTCACACGTTAAAACTTTTTGCTCAGATTTTGAGCTCAAAGTCGTAACTGTAAATTTGTAACGAAAAAATGTAACAAACCATCATTCTCCAAAATTTTCTGTTATTTGACCATGATTTGCTAAAGCGACATGCTACAAAAGTTAGAACTGTTCTCAATTTGAGCTCAAATTTTAAGCAAAAATTTGAAATTGTGAACGCACTTCTTTCGCTAAAGCTTAGAAATCATTAATGAAGGAGCTATGATTTTTTCAAAAACTTAGGAACCGAAGTTTCATTCCACTGTATATAACATTTGTCAAGTCAGTTTGCGATTTGAAGCGTTTTGGTCGCGTTCGATTTACATTATGGTCGCGGTCATGATTTGCGATCAATACAGCATGTCTATAACTATGAACGCGAACAATCTTTCGTACATCACAAATTTCTTTCCGTTCACCATATTATAAATAACCAGCGCGAACCGCTTCGCGCCGGTAGTATGGCAGAGTGGGCCTGCGGCCCCCGTTTTTCCGGAAAACAGTATTTTTTAAGTTATGACATTTGTAAAAGATACAAACTTACTCTGTTTTTTCATCCCTCGTTTGGTGTGTGTTAAAGTAGCGAAAACACTATTACACCCTTACGGATGTGTCAAAATGTCGAAAACAGTATCATACCCTTACGGATGTGCCAAAATGTCGAAAACAGTGTCATCCCCTTATGGATATGTCAAAATGTCGAAAACACCATTACACCCTTACGGATGTGTGGAAATGTCGAAAACAGTATCATACCCTTACGGATGTGTCAAAACGTCGAACAGTATCATACCCTTACGGATATGTCAAAATGTCGAAAATAGTATCATACCCTTACGGATGTGTCAAAATGGTAAAAACACTATTATACCCTTATGGATGTGCTAAAATGATGAAAACAACATTACCCCATTACAGATGTGTTAAAATATCGCAAACAGTATCATACCCTTACGGATGTGTCAAAATGCCGAAAACAGCATTACCCCTTTATGGACGTGTTAAAATGATGAAAACATTATAACCTTACGGGTATGTTAAAGTACTGAAAACACTATTACCCACTTACGGATGTGTCAAAATGTCGAAAACACTATCATACCCTTATGGATGCGTTAAAATGATGAAAACATCATTACCCCATTACAGATGTGTTAAAATGATAAAAACAACATTACCCCCTAACGGTTGTGTTAAAATAGCGAAAACACTATTACACCCTTACGGATGTGTCAAAATGTCGAAAACAGTATCATACCCTTATGGATGTGTCAAAATTTCGAAAACAGTATCTTACCCTTATGGATTTGTCAAAATTTCGAAAACAGTGTCATACCCTTACGGATATGTCAAAATGTCGAAAACATTATCATACCCTTACGGATGTGTCAAAATGACAAAAAACACTATTATACCCTTATGGATGTGTTAAAATGTCGAAAACACTATTATACCCTTCTTATGGATGTGTTAAAATGATGAAAACAACATTGCCCCATTACAGATGTGTTAAAATCTCGAAAACAGTATCATACCCTTACGGATGTGTCAAAATGCCGAAAACAGCATTACGCCCTTATGGATTGTTAAAATGATGAAAACAACATTACAACCGTACGGGTATGTTAAAATACTGAAAACACTATTACCCACTTACGGATTGCAAAATGTTAAAAACACTATTGTACCCTTATGGATGTGTTAAAATGATGAAAAAACATTACCCCATTACAGATGTGTTAAAATGATAAAACAACATTACCCCCTCACGGATGTGTCAAAATGTCGAAAACAGTATCATACCCTTATGGATGTGTCAAAATGTCGAAAACAGTATCATAAGATGGTTTAAAAGGAGGTCCTCCAATTAGGGGCTACATCCCAATTGCAAAAGTTCGTCGATACTTTCGGCACGCCTTAAAGAAATGAAACAAAAAAGATTGTCAAAATCCATGAAGCAGTTGAAAAGTGATATCATGAAAACCAATAAAATGACAGTATTTTTTTAATTCAAAGTCGGGTGGGTTGTGAAAAAAGACTAGGGGATGCCCAAAAATAGTGTCAGTGCATTCACATATTCGATGTCCTATCCAACAAAAACCCCATAAAAATCCATAAACGGTTTCAATAGTCATGGTCAAAAATATATGACAAACTCAAAACTTGGGACACACAGACAGACATACGGCAATTACATTATAAGATAGTTTAAAGGGGGGTCCCCCAATTAGGTGGTACATCCTCACTGCAAAAGTTCGTCGATACTTTCGGCACGTCTTAAAGAAATGAAACAAAAAGAGTTCGTCAAAATCCATGAAGCAGTTGAAAAGTTACATCATGAAAACAATAAAATGACACTATTTTTTAATTCAAAAGGGGGTGGGTTGTGAAAAAAGCATAGGGAATGCCCAACAATAGTGTCCATGCGTTCCCATATCGATTTCCTGCCCAACAAAAAACCGCACAAAAATCCGTAAACGGTTTCAAAAGCCATGGTCAAAAATATGTGACAAACCCAAAACGTGGCACATACACAGACAGACATACGGCAATTACATTATAAGATAGTTTAAAGGCGGTCCCCAATTAGGAGTACATCATCATTGCAAAAGTTCGTCGATACTTTGGGCACGTCTTAAAGAAATGAAACAAAAAAAGTTCGTCAAAATCCATGAAGTAGTTGAAAAGTTACACCATTAAAACGTATAAAATGACACTTTTTATTTCAAGGGGGGTGGGTTGTGAAAAAAACATAAGGGGTGCCCAAAAATATTGTCGCTGCATTCCCATATCGATTTGCTACCCAACAAAAAACCGCATAAAAATCCATAAAAAGTTTCAAAAGTTATGATCAAAAATATGTGACAAATTCAAAACTTGGGACACACACACAGACAGACATACGGCAATTACATTATAAGATAAAGGGGGGTCCCACAATATTAGAGGGTACATCCCCTTTGCAAAAGTTCGTCCTTGCTTTCGACACGTCTTAGAGAAATGAAACAAAAAAAAGTTCGTCAAAATCCATGAAACAGTTGAAAAGTTACACCATTAAAACGTATAAAATGACACTATTTTTTTATTTCAAGGGGGGTGGGTTGTGAAAAAAACATAAGGGGTGCTTAAAAATATTGTCCCTGCATTCCCATATCGATTTCCTACCCAACAAAAAAACCGCATAAAAATCCATAAACAGTTTCAAAAGTTATGATCAAAAATATATGACCAATCCAAAACTTGGGACACACACAGACAGACAGACATACGGCAATTACATTATAAGATGATGGCGTAGTTGTTAATTCTTCCTCTGTGTTGGTGGAACACCAACATTACAGATATATATTTGTCTTTTTAAAAGTTGTGGTAGAGCTTTTACCTTTTGAGAAAAATTCCAATTTTTTAACTTTTGTCAGGGAAAGTACTTTTGTCAATGTGGGCTCATACGGAGCTTTTTCTGAGAAATCAGAGTGCTATATGTACAAGTGTTTTTACAATTTGCCTATAGCCTATCACTTGGGTGTTAAGTGTAGAATATATGGTCCCTGAAATTTTGGTAGCGTGTTCCTGAATGAGCACATTTCGTCTGTTTCAAGTGTAGATAGATAAAATTGGGTAGGGACAAATCAGCTGTGTTTAGGCAAGAATATTTCCGTTACACTGTCCTATTCTACGGTTACAATCCGAATTTAGTGCTCGAAAAGTTGAACTTTATTTCCATCGCCGTACGAGCCTGAAAAGAGACATCGTTTGAATGAAAATTGATTAACGAATTTCGGAAGCTTTGAAATAAAGAAAAAAAAATTAATAAAAACGTTAGTTCGCCTTTATTTAACGAATTTCTATTGTGTTAGGATAAAAAATTATTTTAATAAAAATTTAGTTTGCACTTACTTCAGTTAAACAAATTTCGTTTAAAAGTAAGGTCGATTGATTGCGCTATCGTTTGATGTCGATGTCTTCTGCGGTAGATTTCGTGTGCTCTTAATTTTGATTGCAGCTGTAATTAATCCAAAATATCTCTTATTCCAAGGCAAGTCGCACTATTTTCTTAATTTCGCTATGGCGGAAGTACGTAAGGTCCAAAGGGTCGTGACCATATATATGTTTTCTAACTTAAGTGACGTTGTAGGTGACATGTTCTGGTGTTTCTTCTGCGTTACACGTTTCGCAGAGACTGCCCTGAGCTATTGCCAACTTGAAGAGATTAGTGGTCTTATGATTATGTCCAATGAGTACAGGAACGGTCGTTCGGAGTCTGTGCTTGTTGAGTTTGAATAAGTAGCCCCGCCAGAATTTGTCACACGTGGGATAAACTGCTTTTAGCTGTCTACAACCCCTGTGAATTCCTGTATAGTTAAGAGCTCTCTAACAAAACATTTATTATTGCGACCGAGCAGGTTAAAAGGGTTGGTTTGAAAAATGTGAAAATAACTCAAATATATATATGATTCGCAGTAAATATACAATAATGTACATTGTTTATAATGAAACCCTATAGATTGACGGCAGTTATTGTTTTTAGCCCCGCACGGCAAAAATTTAGGGATTTTTATATTTTTTGGCCTCGCAGAGAAATATTAGCGTATGTTTTAGTAGTGAAGAAAAATACATGTGCCCACTTCCATTAGAAAGCTAGTTTATAATATATAGCGATTGTTCTTGCAACTTAGTTGTATATGTAGCACGTTTTTTTGAGGCCCGTCTTCTTGGAAAGTATGAAGTGCTTTCGATTTCAATTAATTTAATCAACAGTGATGCTGTATCTTTTGTAATAAAAATTTTGCACCCTCATCTCTCTGACGAACTATACTGGGCAGTCGTTCGGCAAAGACAGGACATAAGGAATTTCTCTTATAAGAAATGGGTTCACTGCGATTCAAAGGGCTATGAATCCATGAATAGTTCATTGCGCAGACAACGGATATGCTACAATAAAACTTGAATATTTTAGGTGCGTCCTCAAAATGGACCATCATTGTCCATGGTAAGCTACACTACAGCTGTATTACATTAGGAATAAAACTTCAAACATTTAAATCCTTCTACGGTTCATGAGCAAATCGGTACGTACTAGAAATTGAAAATAAATACGACTATCAAAGCAAAGCATTGAACCGCAGAACCGCGTGTGTTAGAACTACCGGGCTGTTGTAACCTTGTTTTGTTCATAATGGTGGATTATAAGTACGAAGTTGCAACCATTACGATTTTTTGTAAAGTTTTTAATCGACCACTAAAATGCATAAATGAAAGTATTGGTGTCAGTATTTTAAAAGTTGTTGAAACGGAGCGCACGTCGTTTTCTCATATAGCGTTTAATTGGGAAAAAACATTTTTCTCCATTCTGTTCGCCGTATAGCTCTTCACCAGATTGATGGATTTTCGCAAATTGCTTTTATTCACTTTACAATGAAATCTGGTTGTGCAAATACCTTTGTATTTGAGCTGCTTCTATAATTTCTTACCTAAATTATGACAAAACCCACACAGAATAGGAGAGTTTTTGGTGTTTGCCGCTTTTGCTCAACCAATATTTTAGGTTATAAATGTTGCCAAAGATTGGATCGAAAAATGGAAACATGGAATTCTCTCATGGTCAGCTACGACTTTGCAGTTATGCATTTCTGTCAGAATAGTCGTTTTCGAGCTTTGAGCCAAAGTTTAAAAATATCCAAAAAAGTGAGGCAAGTTTTTGCTTGTTGGAGGTAAACAATTGTGGAACGAATGTGACGAATAATATTTTAAGATTAAATCGTTAAACACTTTAGTTTCATTGTTTTAACCCCAAATGAGTGATGGTGCGGTAAGGTGCAGGAGCAAAATTTGGCAAATTTCGGCACCAAAAATAAATAATAGTTGTTCTGAACGATCACATTTTAAAGTTATTTCGTAAAGCATTTTCTTTCGTCGTTTTAACTTCGCCTTGCGTGTTTCCTGAGCGATGATGCGGTAAGGTGCAGAAGCAAAATTTGCCAATTTTCGTCATATTGTTCGGGTGAACGGTAAGATTTTATGAGTGACGATGCAGGATCAAATTTCGGTACCAAGAATAGTCATATTATTTGAGATCTATAATGATGTACATTTGTTAATATAGATGAATTTACATCATTAGAATGTATCTATAATGTTTTCCGGATTACTGAACACTATAAAGGTATTGTGTTTGATAATATAAAGGTATGGCAACAATTGTATTTCCGTGGTATGCAGCAAATAAACCAAGTATTTGGCCCTACAACGTAAAAATCTCTTGAAATTATAATTTTTCTTAATATTCTTGATTTATAAATAATTCCAAAAGTTTTCATTTTTTGGTCATTTGAGGAAGAAATATACAGCTCTATCGTGGTTTTGATATGAGAACAAAAATGACTGCAGACTTTTGAAATATTGCCGGTATATCGTGGAACTTAAAAGAGGCTCAACGAGCTGAATTGTGAACGACAAAATGGTTACTAATTTAAGAGTAGCTACACTCGCGTTGTTTCCTTTCGCTTTGCTAGTTATATATATTTCTAATTTCCACGTCCTTGGTATTTGTATACGATGAAAAACAGAAAGAAATAAAAATCTGTACAGCTTTGGAAATTTAAGTATTTTGGGTTTCCATTATAACCGGTGATATGCGGTATTGTTGCGGTAAAAATATTTAAACATATGCATAATATGTATGTTATATAGATTATATTATATAGATTCACTATCCGTCTTTTTAGTGTTTCTGGGAAATTTCAGATTTATTAGAAATTTCAAACTAGTCCTGAGCCACCGACCCACCCATAACGCCTGGAAAATATTAGCAGTTTTAGCAAAATTACAAAAATTTTATGGCAATATTTGGGAAAATTATGAGGAGAAATTAGGGTGCCGGACGAAATATTTCTTTACCCTCTCACTGGGCTCTCCATTCGCTGAAAATTTCGCCAGGGGGCATGAAGAGGAGGGCTGGAGCAGAACGAAGGACGTGCCCCTCCTGCTTCGTTAGTAGGCGCACATGCTCATTGCTATCAACTATCATTACATATTCGTTCAACAGTTGTAAAATGACGCTCCATCGCCGTGGAGCCCCTCCCAGATTTTTCCAATCGTCGAATAGTATATGGAACGTAGTCGTAAGTATTCGCTTTAATATGTAGATTAGCATACAATTATAGGCCGCGGCTTCTTCCATGGCCGAGACGTCTATAACTTACGTTTTGTAACAACAGCACTTATTAGAGTGAGATCCATCCGCACCGTTTGATTTCATGGTGTCTTGTTTTTTTCTTATTTTAGGGCAGCATTAAAACTATTTTTCCTCATCAGAACCTCAAATTTGATCTGATCTTCAGTTTCTATAAAAAATCTTGGAGTGTCAATCTGCTACACCTGCACCATTTTGAGCGATCGCCAGTGGTCTATTTCGTAAATTCCCTCGTTGTCCACATAAATTTTTCGCACATGTCTTAAATCACACCGCTATCCCTAGTAGCCAGCGCCACTGCCCTTCGACCGCATAAGTACAAGTTCCAGTTCCCGAATAAGCTGCTACTTCATTGTGAGAACGTCGTCCGAATAAATATTTGTGGAGAAGAATGTAGCGATGAAGGTCTCCCGCTAGAAATTTCTGGAGGGGGAGGGGGCTGTAGCCGCCGCTGGTGGAGGTGCTTCTGGGTGTGAGTCCCCCGTAGTAGCAAGTTGTATGATTATTGCTAACCTACGGGTATACAAGACAAGCATTGCAATTTGCATTAAAATAGTAAAAACGAAAGGTATGAAAAGGTAATTAAAAAACTAAGAAAGCCCGGAGAGAGAATCGAACATGGTGTTACGCGCGTGTGAAAGATATATACTCCTTACCTACCATGCCATCTAACATTTGAAACTAATGTTCTTGTTGTTGTTTATATATTGTCAGGTTGAAATCTAAGATGGCATGCTGGTTTATCTGTGGGCCTAGCATGAAAATAACTGTTCCTATCGTGTCAACGACCCAAAATTATCCTATCTATCAAATTTCAGCTATTTCTTAGGGGTGCTAGAATGCGTATATACCTCTATCACACAGAATTACATACAGATAAGACAAAATTATCCGCGGGTAGGGCAAAATTACCTCCAGGTAAAAAATATTACTCCCAGGTAAAAAAAGTCACCTTGCAGGTTAAATAGATTACCCACAGGTAAAAAATTACTCCCGGGTAATTTTTAATTTTGTCCCTAGTTTTATCTAAGAATGTGAGTTACTAAGGGTATAAGGGTAGGTTGCGAGTAGAATTTACCTGATGGTAATTTTAAGAATACAGGCGCTGAATGTAGTTTGCGAAACAAAGAATTCTCAATAGCCGTGACAGTGTTGAAATTTGACAATGGGTGTTTTTGGTCTCATTTTGTGGATCAATTCATTCTGCGTTGCTGGTTCTGCTAAATTTATTTTGGTGTTATGCTATTATCATTATTTGCGTTGCATGATTGGGCGGAAGGGGTTTTTCAATAGGCCTTGGGACCAAAAATATACTAAAATTGTGATATCTCCGCAATCGCTCGATGTACATTGTCGGTTTTGGCCTAATTTTGTAGAGATTATTTACTATGTAACTGCAAGTGGCGTGCTGCTATTGTTGTGGGGTTGCGTCAAAGCGGGTTTTTCCATGGGACCCAAAACTTATGAACTCTCGATCTGTATGAATGTTTTTGGTCTCATTTTGTGGAACAATCCATTACCTTTGTCGCTAAAAATACTGTGCTGTCATTGTATTATTTACGCTACAGGGTTGGGTCAAAAAGGGTTTTCAATTTTCCACATGGGACCTTAGATACAGGAGAATGGCGTTATCTCTCCAACCGCGCGTGCATAGGCGTTTTCGCTTAAGGTCCACACATTCAACACTCACAATTCACTGTCATGGCGATAAGACAAGCTACTAGTAGTTTTTATAGCAATTATTGTTTGGCAAAGTCTAGTATACACACAGACTTTGAAGATTAAAAAATAAGCTTAAAACTTTAGGTCATTGGAGGTACATATTCGGATATCCTATGAATGTCCCTATTTAACCCTGATGTGGTGATCCTAATAAAGTAAAAGTTGTATATATCTAGTGATTAATATATTTCAGGGTCAACACTTGTGTGAGCTTCAGTAACTATAAATTTTTCATTCTTTTCCTTGGTTACGCTCTCTTGTATTGTTTGTACGTGGCTGGGACTGATCTCAAATACTTCATACAGTTTTGGACGGTAAGGATTCTAAGTGACAACACGTAATTCTGCCTTCTATTTAGTCTTTGGTTTTTTACATTAATAAGCTTGAAAGAAGTAACCTGTACAACAGAAAATACAATCAGCGAATAGAAGTTTCATTGCGTGATGATGTGAAATAAAGTAAAATAGCACATAATTAAATGCATATACATTTTAAACTTTTGGTCACTTGTCTCAGGGTCCAAGATTTTTGGGGATTTCGGCTGTCGGCGCATACGTTTATGAGGTTGTCACGGGTAATTCGGATGTCGCCTTTCATGCTAAACCATGAGCTTATCCGGAGTATGCGTCTGAATATTGATACGCTGAACGAAAACTGCATAATGTTCTGGTACACGCTGTGGTTAAACATTTGCAACTGAAACAGAAAGTGCAATAAGTGAGATCAATAGTTTTCAACTATGAATAATAATATTAATGATTAATAATAATAATTGTCTTTATTCATTGTACAAGTAATTGTTTCTTAATCATTTTATAAGTATATTTTGTAAATTACTCCAAATGAATTAATAATGTGCTGGGCTCTCAATTCGCTGAAAATTTTGTCACCGGGCATGAACCGGGGTGCCTCACTGGTTCCGAACCGGAGGGATATTTCAGGGGTTATCTTGCCGAGAGAGAAATGGTTAAAAATCGTTTCAAAAACACTGCCAAAACCAATTTTTGGATTCGGGACGGAATGATAATACAAAGTTTAATCAAATCTTATGTACTTTTGGGGTATTTTTACCGAGTGGGAACAAAAGATTTGCCGCGATGCGATGAACCCAGGGTAGCCTAAAATTTTGCCAGGAGGCACTTGAAAATGCCAGGGGTCCTAGCACCTTACACAAATAATGTGCTTTGTATAGGTCGTTTGCCGAAACATCAAAAGCATATTTATCAGGTGTAGCCAGAATCAAAGTTAAAAGGGAACTGGAGTTGTAATAACCTGGGATCTTTAAATTATGATGATATTTTCAAGTGCCCCTGGCAAAATTTTGGTCTGCCCCAGTTAAACACTTCTTGGCAAATTTTTTGTTTACGCTCGGTAAAAGCATTTCTATGCGACATAAAATTTGATCAAAAATTTGTACTAAAATTTCTTAAATTATATCAAAACTGCTTCGAAATCGCCTTTTCTCTTTACTAAAAGCAATGACAAAATTTTTAACTGTTTTTTCGGTTAAAATTGGGCGCCCTAAGTTTAATTACGTACGGACCTTCTTATACCCCAAAAGTTGGCCTAATCGTGTTTCTTGATGCCGAAAAATTCGATGTTATGTATATGGGTCGCCCAAAGTGCAATATAGGTCCGTTAAAAAGCAAACTTGATCAAATTGGGTACTCTAGTGACTTTATGAGCCATATTTCCAGCACTTAGCTACCTTCTTATGGCCCTAAAATTGGGTTAATCGTGTTTCTGGGGATTCAAAAAATTCGATTTTTCGTATCAGGCTCGCAGAAAGTACGATTTAGGTTCGTCAAAAAGCAAACGTGATCAAATAAGGTACTTTAGTGACTTTGTGAGCACTATTACCAGAGCCTAGGTACATTCTTGTACCCTAATTTTTTGGCAAATCGTGTTTCTTTGGGCCAAAAAATCGTTTTTTAGTATCTGACTCGCAGAAAGTACGATTTAGGTTCGTTGAAAAGCAAACGTGATCAAATAAGGTACTTTAGGGACTTTGTGAACATTATTTCCAGTAATTAGGTACGTTCCTATACTACTAAAATTGGGCTAATCTTCTTTATTGGGACCCAAAAATTTTATTTTTCGTATCTGGCTCGCCCAAAGTGCGATTTAGGTCTGTTAAAAATCAAACTTGAACAAATTGGGCACTAGTACTATTACCAGAACCTATGTACATTCCTATACCCCTAAGACTGGCTAACCCTGTTCCTGAGGGGTCAAAAATTCTATTTTTCATATCTGATTCGCCCAAAAGCGACTTTGTCAACACTTTTTCCTTCCAGCAACTGTACCTCTAAAACTGTTAATCCTGGTTTTGGGAACCCAAAAATTAGTTTTTTGTTAGCCGAAAGTCTATTTGGGTTCGTTAAAAAGTACGCTTGATCAAATTGGGTACTCTAGTGACTTTGTGAATCATATTTTTTGTTTATACCCTAACTCTTGATCGAGGTATTGTTCAGAATGACTTCGACTACACAAGTAACTCGTTCAAGTGCTAACCAGAACTATGGATTCGCTGGACAAGAGAGAATGGGCATGACTATTATGTTAAAGGAAGTACGGACAGGGAGTCTCGAATTGCAAAACAATCCAACTTACAAACTGATCGTTCAGTGCTAATAAACGTCAACTAAGCTACAGATTTGTCATATCTGACAGCTGTAATGCGCAACTCCTCAACAGGGCGTCCCTGTCCACACTTACATACTTGGATCCCGTTCGTTGAACCATTTATCGCTCGTCATTACGTGACCAATTCCTCCCTTATCAGATAGTTTGGGAATCAATTTAATTCAATTTGAATTATATTTAAAATAAATTTGATATTAAATTAATCTTTACATTACTTAATAAGTCACTATAATTTACCTACCTATACTAAATATAGTAAATGTTTTAGTTTATTCTCAGCTCTCTCAACCCTATACTCATGTATAAAATTATATTGCTTTATTATAACTAAATATAACTTTATTGCAAATTTTATAATGTACGTATTAATATTTACTTAATTTATATATAAATATAATTTTTCTATTATTTTAATCTAGGAATTATAGATACAAATGTCATACCACGGGTTCGGCAATATGTATCTTATATAAATTTAATTTAAAGTCTAATTATTATTAAATTTAAAATTACTTATTTAATAAATATATAAATTTACCATTATGTTTCAGTAAACGCATCCACCAAATGGCAGATCCGATACTGAATTTATATAAATTTAACATTAACTAGTTTATTTACTTAATAAACATATAAATATATATATCTAATATTGAAATGTATGTATTTATTCTGTATGAAATTATATATATATATAATTATATATACTTATACATTTTGGTTCGACGCCTGTGTAAACTAGACGCCGATAAGTAAACAAACAATGGGCGAAGAAAGCAAAAGGGGTCCCACTCCCTGAAATACCTCCGGGGCACGAAACGGGCCTCGGCACTCCCAGCCGAGCATTTTGATACCAAACACGTCTACTTTCGGACTAAAAAGAGAAACTGGGCTATCGGTTAAACTATTAATGAATTTGGAGGGCTTCACTGTGTTCGGGTTGTTTTTTGTGGGATGCGAGGTATATTTTTGTGTCGGATTTAGTGAGGCGAATCCAACGATGGGTTATATGCCTATCAGAAAAATTCCCTCAAATTTGATGGGGTACTGTTCCCAATGTTGGCACATGGGGTTCTTCGTGGGCTCAAGCGGGATCCTCGGATCCAGGGTGCCCAAAGATATCTATATACTCTTATATTTACTAATTATTACAATAATTAAGTTTAACTATAATTTTTATTCAATTTTCAGGGGTACTTCTACCTATCATTTCGTAAGTCCGTGCATCATGATCGAATTTCGACGGCAGCGGTCTCACTGGAAATACCGACAAATTCTGTACTAGAAACATTTGTCCCTCCACCAAGGGCTCCGGAGTTATGGGTAGGAGGAACTCACCCTCAATTCCGAGTATTCGGAATTGATATTTTAAAACTCATTTTATCAGCTAACGTAGCCATTGAAAATGAACACTGGTAACTAATATTTTAGTTCACTTTACAAATTTCCAGTGTAAGTTATAACAGTCAACACTGGTAAATTCCATGCGCAACAACAATTATACCCATACACTTTAAAATCATGGATACGTTGGCGGTGCAGACCATGGTCCTAGTAAATATATATGTATATAGCGAGGGGTCATACACAGTGGTCCATGGTTACAGCTATTAGTGAAGCGGTTATGGGGCCTGATTCAGTCGGTTCATTCATACGGGGAGGTCGACACATGATCTAAACTTGCAGTAGAAAAACCATTGATTACAAAGCTTTTCTACACATGTACTGGTGCGGGAAATGGTTTCAAGTTCATTCAGTGGCACTGTCGTTGGGAAATCAACTCCGTGGGCAATTTGTGACCAAAGAGTATAAATGTTGTCCATTAGGCTGTGGTCAAGATTAATAATTCTATCTAGTAACAATCCAACATGGATCTGTTCACTCGCGAAACAGAACCATGACTGATTATAATGTGTAATTAAATGGTGTTCATATATGCGATGGTTATGTTGGAAAATGTAATAAGCGCTAAAATAGCCACTACTGACTACGGATCCTCCATTCTAGCTGACAATCTTGGTCAGTGAATTAAATTTTTAAAATTTTAAGCTCAAACGATGTTATCTCGCGCTAAAGACGCAGGCAGTGTACAACTGTAGCCGTACATATGTGCCACATACAAAGTTAGTTGAATTGTACTTTCACGTAAAACGTGACACAATTTTACCATGTTGATGAGAAAACTTTCCCATTATTACAGAGGATTCAAATTAAAAATAACATTCACTTGATGTTAAATTACTATATACCAGACCAACCACTTCAAATGTCGAGGGGGGAATTCGTACCATTACTTTTATGGGTGCATTTCGAGCTTACCTTAAAGCCAATCGATTCTAACGATAAATTTTACAATAATTACAATTATAGGTCATACAATTGCAACATTTGATCATACAGTTATAATCACCTTAAACGACAGTAAACGCAAATAAGGCCAATTCATCAAAGTTAGAAGCGCTCGATCAGATACACGTACATGTACCTGCCCAAGGGAGGGGAACTTTGACCTTAGTTAAGGACCAACGATTTTGCTCTAATCTCTATAACGAACATGACCTCAGGGTTCAATAATGTTGCCCATTACGCTGTGGCGGGCAACATCAGGATTACCTATTGCGTAACGATACAGAATAGATCTGTTACACAAACATATTTCCGTAACCATTAATACTGAATATCCACTAGTTTTGCTGAGCGGCGACGGAATGTAGTTTCAGCTGTTGTTAGTGAAGAACTGAAATTATGTTTCGCAATTCTTGGTGGGGATTAATCAATCGCTTAAGGATCCAGAATGGATCTGTTACAATACAATAATTTGGCTATATGGAGTTCAGAACGACTGTTATTTTATGCTTTTCCATAATGTATTCAATACGTTTAGGGTCAATGAACCCGATTTTTAGAATATATAATCTGTCTTGACTCGTTTGGCTTCATATTGTATACAGGGCTTCAAGAATGGTCTATGTATAGTTTTCTGGGCATGCTGAATAAAATGGTTCGGTTAGCCGATTTCCAGAATATAACATGTCTTCAATAGTTTGGTTATGGCGTGCGGGGTATCAAGAATTGTCTAGATTTTTCGGCAGGCTGGATACGATTTGTATGATTATTTAGAAACCAGCGTTGTCATTTGTTTGGGTTTACGTACGATCGACGAGGTTTTAGGGTTTTCAATGGGTTTAGGGTTCTAGAGGGTTTAGAATGTCATATATAGTAAGAACCGTATGTTACAGGTGATAACATAAAATGATTTCTATATAGAACTACGCTCGCCCCGTTTCACCCTGGTATGCGATGTACTAGTTATAAAACTATTTTAGGATGGATTAGGCGAAGATTCATTTGGAAAATTTCATATAATGTTTCTGTTCTTTGTGGCTGGAATGTTCGCAATATCAGTGTCAATACTGTTTTTCTATCACCTGTGGCTTGTTGCTAAGAATCGAAGTACACTAGGTAAGTATGTGAATTAAAATTGATTTGTATTGTTTATGCATTGGTGAATTCAGAAAAGTCTGTCGAGCGAGGATTTGTTCAATCTTTGGCTCTTCTATTAATGTAATATATACTTTACATTAGTTGAAAAATGTATCCGGGGTTCACATGGAATCCAAATAAATAGAGGTGGCAAATTCAAAATTTTTGCGATCCGGAGTGAAAAAACGCAAGTAGAAAGGTTTTCCTATTGTCACCACTGCATTTTTCGTAAAAATTCTGGGATTTTACAGTGTTCTCTAAAGGGGTTGCATTTGACAAAATAAGGGTCGTCCCCTTTACAGGAAGCCGGGATAACTTTGGAAAACCTCTATGCATTATAGCATAGAGGCAGGAGATTACCACCCTAAGGCTCCAACCCTTCGGACCCCAAGCCACATGCACCCTCCTCCCATGGAAAATTTTGTTAATATTAGCAAAATAGATGAAAATTTTGCAAGTCTAGCAAAATTAGGAAAAGTATGAATCCCTAAAAATTTCAAAAATTTACCCACCTCCCCCCACCCCACCGGTTCCACCTGACCCCCTTAATTTTCTGGACCTCGCTCACATATGCATTAGAGTATTTTATATGTTCATACAAGGAGGGTAAATTGGAAGACTTCAGATTCAGTTGATCCAATGTATCATGGCATACCCGGAATCACCAAATCATACATGGTGTAAACATACCCATATTAAATTTTGTGCATTTAGTTTTATTTTTATGTTTCTTTCCGTCGTGATTTGGTTTGGTTATATCTACTGTGTACTCATTATATGCTAGTAACTGGCTTAACATCTACATTGTTTCTTTACCATAAGTGTAGTTATGTTGCTGGCCTTTCCATATCCTGAAGTATTTAGGGGGCAATACGATCCCCACGGAATAATCCCGAGTAGAAGGAATAAATTTTCACTTTTTTTGATACAGGTACTCATTTTCAGCGGTGCAGTCTCGTTAAGGATTACAACTAGTTCAGTAAGTCAGTTCGAAACGACTCACGATGCACCTGCTGCATTCCTACTTTCGTATGCTCTGGAGTCTCAGAATCAAAATTGAACATTATGGGCTTTCAGCAGTGGTGTTGGAGTGAACGTCTTGGAAATATGGTGAGTGGTGTTGAGGAATGGTTGAATGGAGGATAAACCATCTAGGATTCGTAGAGAATTCTCGTTCCCGCAAAATGTCAATGTTTAGTCCCGTACATTATGATTTGTTTAACGATCATGTTGCGTCTGTCCTGCCTACAACAGACGGTATGGATGTGGAGGAACACTGGAAGCATCTCATCAGTTCGCTTCAATCCGCTTGTGCTGAACATTTAAGCCCGTCTAGTGTTCCTGATAAACATTGGTTATCGGCCGCTACGATCGATCTCATCAATGAACGTACCCGCTTGTTTGACAGCGGGAAGCGATTCCGCGACATGCGGGCGTTGTCTCTACGCCTTCGTCATGCTATTCTTATCATGAACGTTACTGGCAAACCATCGCTGCCGAGATGGAAGAGGCCAGCGCAAACGGAGATATGCGTCGGCTGTTTTGTTTGGCGTCGAGTCGTAAGCCGTCGAACATTAGTGATACGCTTAAACGCAGTGATGGTACACGAGATTTCATTGACCATAATGATTTTTTGCTGACAAACTGTTTGTTTTTAATAATGTCTGTGGTGCATACAGATACATGTATTAATGTCATTTATTTGGTGTTTTGGTTATGTTTTGTGTGTGCTTCGACTCTGGGGCACGTTATTTTTGCATGATTAAGTAAAAAATCAAAGCATTGAGTGATTTTTCAGAAGTTGGACTGTCATTTACGTATTCATTTTCAATTGTGTTTTTCAGAAGCAATGGCGGTTTTGAATCCTGGGCAGCAATTAGCATTGCTATGCCGTGAATTTGTGTTCGTTAGCGCATATACACTTTAACAGCCTAGTAGAATGTGTTTAGTATTATTAATGCACGCCTTACATTTTTCACATAATAATTTTGACTGATTGAAATTTTCAGAGTCGTTCAGAGCACCGGTGTTTCGATCTGGCCCTGATAAAGACGGATTCAGTTTGGGTATTGCTGGTAATTTCCAAGAAATTTTTGGCGATCGAAGGTTGTTATGGTTCTTACCTGTATTTTCTAGGTTAGTGATCACACCAAAACCATTAGTCGTAACTGGACCTTTTTCAACTCATGGCTACACGCCCCTGTTCGCACACGCATGCTGCTGTTTACCGTGCAGGGTTGGGTCAAAATTTGTTTTTTTTTGAATTTGTTTATGAGACCTACAAATCTTCGAACGGACAATATCTACTTATCTCTACACGCTCTTGACATGTGGGTGTTATTGATCTCATTTTGTACAGCAATTTATCCTGTGTGTACATTGACATTGTGAGTTCCTAAATACCCAGTAAGCTTAAACTGTACTCTCGTTAAGCAATAAGTATATGCAGTACTCACCAGAAATGAGTATCACCTTTCGAATGAACGAACATCGAACAAAATTATTATCGATTAAAATTCGAACAGATTTAAGGAAGCGAGCCAAAACTTCGAATGCGTCTCGACCAGGCTTCAGACAAAATTTTAAATTTATCGAACGAACAGCGCTCATTTCTGGCGAGTACTGTATATCGATGTTCAACATAGCCGTGTGCGTCTTTTTGGATCACATGTTCAAGACTCGGCGATAAGTTAAGCTCCTAGTTTTATTTGCTAACCGTTTTTTCTTGCGGATTGATGAAAGATTGTTTCTATTTATGAACAACATTATAATTAGCGTCAGTTCCGCTTCGGCCACTTGATGTGTTTGTCGTCATCGTCATACAGCAGTTTGGAGGGGCTCTAGTGAGGCTCACAACTAGGCGTCGTAGATAAGATAAGCTACTAGTTTTAATTACTAACCCTTTTTTCTTGTGGAGTGATGAATCATTGTGTCTTTTTAGGAACAACATTGTGATTAGCGTCAGTTACACTTCGGCAACTTGATGTGCATCCCGTCATCGACATACATCAGTTTGCAGGGGCTCTATCGAGGTCTCACAACTAGGCGTCATAAACTCAGAGTCAGTTGTGATCCCCAGCAAAGAAGATAACACAAGTATGGGTTGCTAGCAAACAACATTAGTTTATTGAAAAAATGCCTTCAGCTTAAAATTAAATTCTAATCAGCCGCTACCCCTCCATCATTGCATGTACATTTTAACATTGATAAAGACTACGCTTCGATACATGTTCGTGGTTCCAGAAATTGACGTAGCGAGAACAACTGTTTTCCTGAAATTTTTAAAAAAATTGTTTTCGCCACCGATGCGTTGTTTTGTTCGGTTTGGGTAAAATATTTATTGAATTCCTTTGCAGTGCGGATTGACTCGCGTGACTGATAATTAGAAAACGAAAACTCTTTAGTTAGGTGGAAAAACCTGTTCCACCATCTTGCCATAGAAAAAACGGGCGGGAGTGGGGTCGGTTCACGTTGGAAAGGGACCCTTTAAAACTTTAAAACCTGTTATGATTGTTTCTCGATATATGTGCCAGATTAAGTTTATTTTGTAGTGCGAACAAATCTGTATACGACTGCAACAATGAACAAAGATAATTCTGCTCTTCTAGAGTGCAGGATTTGTGCCAATATGGGCTTGAAACGGACCTATAAACATGAAATTAGCGAAAACAATCATATCTTCACAATCACTTCAGTTATATCTGTGAAATTTGTAGGGCTCATTTTGTAGAGCAATTTATCTCTAAGTAGCTGCACATTGTGTGCTGCTCTTGTCATTATGTATGACACAAAGATGTGTCAAAACATGTGAATTGGCATGAGACCGAAAATACACTAAAACCGTCATATCGTCATAGCTAGTCTGGCAGTTCGTTTTGTAGGACTATTCAACCTCTGCCTAGCTGAGAATCGATTGTTGTTGTGGTTAGCAGTATCTGATCATGATACGTTTCTAAACTGGCTAGTCCAAAGTGGGGGTCCGGAATTTTCGGCTGCCCCCCGGCTCCTACCCCCGACAAAAATTCGGGTACCTGCCGGCTCAAAGCCCCTTGCTGAGAAAAATAAACGTCTAAACGCGACAAAATTCGGCGAAAAATTTGGTCTTCCTGCAAAATCCGGCACCCCCGGTTATAATTTCCGAGGTTTGGTCTAGCCAGATAAATGGGCTTGTTTTGCTCACAATAGGTTTCAAAATGGGTTCGTTTTGCTCATAATACACGAAAACTGTAATACCTAGCAACCAGGGTGCGACCGGAATTCCGGTTCCAGCGAAAATCGTGTTCCGCTGAAAATCGTGTTCCGGTTGCTATTCTCTCAAAAGGCAAAAACCATACCGGAATTCCGATTTTAAAATTTTCCAAATTTTGTGTTTCATCTGTAGTCCAAACAAACGTTATATATTCAGTACTCGCCAGAAATGAGTGTTGGTCGTTCGTGGTTCGCTCGAAGTTCGTTCCATGAATTAAAAATTTTGTTCCAAATGTGTTCGAATTTTGTTCGAGACGTGTTATAAATTTTGGCGCGAATTTTTAAATTTATGCGACAGCACTTCGAAAAGTGTTTTAGGATAAATAAATTTTGTTCGAATTCTATTCGACGTTCGTTCACTCGAAAGGTAACACTGTGACGAATACTGTACACAGTGATTAAGTTCCGATACAACCAAACAAAAAAATAACCCTAGAAACTGCCCTGCGAAACATAAGTAGGACATAATTTCAATGGCAATTTTTCACCTTGACCGTGCAGGAGTTTGTTAACAAAATGAAGCCAGGTCGATACTTGTAGCTGCTGGTTTAGCTCATTCAGAAATCTGCGTTTTATGTTAGAGTTAAACCGGTCTAACTTGATGCATAACTTATCTGTAACGTAGCCAGAAACTGCGGTCTTAGTAATGAGCTGTACTTAGGTAAATTGTGTCAATAGTATCTCAGGTTGTATCAGTTATAGCATTCTGATCACAAAATCATCATCATCATCTAGTTGACGAGCACTTATTGCCCAAAGCAAGCCTGAACTATATGTCTAATGTCTAATTTAACTCTACTACATGTCTATCTGTTCTGAAAATTATAGTGTACCTATTCTTTTATTTTCTTTTGGAACCATATAAACCAATAATTTTAAGGTTCCTGCGGAATAACATGTAACAAACTCTATGTCTAGTAAAAAGAAGTGATTGCAGACAGAGCTAAATTGTCTAGTATACGCCCCGTGTGTTACGAGCTCATTCAGTTTGACGCAGTTTACGCAATCCTATATAGCTAAAGGTATTATCTTGCTCTCTGCCAATAAACCCCATTTTGATCGACAAATAAGTATTATTAGCTTCCTTAGCCTCTTCAAAGTTTAATACTCTTCAAATAATGTCATAAACACATTAAGTTTAATGTTAAATTTATGTTTAATACATTTTAAATCCACAACGCTGCAGGGTTGGGTCAAAATATGTTTTTGGCTGAGCCCATGTGGCCCAAAATACATGCAAATTGTAACGTCTCCGTAGCCGCTCTGGCTATGTGGGTGATTTTAAACTTATATGAACAGCAATTCAGTATCTTTCTAGCTGTATATGCTGCGTTGTTATTGTGCTTAT
Organism: Trileptium ribeirensis; assembly: GCA_030248225.1. NCBI lineage: Eukaryota > Metazoa > Nematoda > Enoplea > Enoplida > Thoracostomopsidae > Trileptium > Trileptium ribeirensis. The sequence goes on along the minus strand of JASANE010020921.1, from coordinate 29,594 downwards.
CAACATTGCAAGCTTGTGTCAAAATAGGTTTTTAAATATGCATGTGAGATCCTAGATACACAATATGCTGGTATAAGGTACATATTCAATAACTAGAATCTCCACCTTGCCGATAACACGAGCTATTGGACGAGTAGTTCTTGCAAGGCTGTTCGCTGATCTGCTAATGATACAAAGTGATTTTCAATACGTAACTATACAAATTTTATGAAAACCTTATTCGTAATTATTTATACTTAGTGTGCATCATTATACATCCTATGTTATGTACACTAGTAGATTAGTGGTTTTAACTAATACAAAAATAAACGACTTATAAAAATTTTAGTTTTCAACCATGACAAATCGTAGTTCCCGATCTTCAAAATTACTTTTTAATACGTTCGTGTACATAAGCTGATACCTAGTGTTTTCCCACTATAGGGCCTTGTAGCATTTAATTTATGTCACATAGTATCATTTAATTATTGGTCAAAAATCAAAATCAATGAGGTAAAATATCTAAGTTAACATTACTAACTACCATTGGTTAGCTCTTTTAACGTCTCAGCAGCACTTCTCAACTTCTACTTACTAAGAAGTTTACAAAGCATATGCAGAGATTCTAAATACTTTTCAATCAGACTGATATATTTATAGCTTTGTACTCTCCGTAATCCAAAATATTTGAACTATAACGGCAAGTACACTACTACCCAAGCTTTCCTGTGTAGTATCTTGTGTTTATTAGTTAATTAGCATACATGACACTTACTGTTATAATTCTGAATTTTAACACTATGTACATGTACTTCATCGGAGATACTGATTTTTTCGAGAATAACAAAGGCTACGTATGTGCAGTCTTAGCGATTAATAATTCAGGCTTTCTTTTAGAGACCAACAACAGCTAACTGTAGGAAGCGATTTTGGTACCTAAGTAGTTTTATGTTTCGTAGCGCAGATTCGAAAACTTGTGATTAAGTAATCTCTTTACAACCATGTTATTAGTAGAACAGATAACTTTCCGCGGTGTTTTTCCATCTAATCTGAGTTTACTTATAGCGACAACAATTAATGCACCCTAAGTAGTAAATTTATGCCATATACTGTGTATATACTTCTTCATACGATCCAATCACATCGCATCGCAGATTTTTATAATATGTACGTAGCCATTGCTTTATAACATTATGTAACAAACTACGAACGAACATCAAGTGAGCAACGATCATTACTGGCTGATACTCCTTAATTTTACAGGCTGGTCAGGTTCCGTTTATGGCTAAAAATTCGAAAACTTGTGATTAAGTAATCTCTTTACAACCATGTTATTAGTAGAACAGATAACTTTCCACGGTGTTTTTTCATCTAATGGGAGTTTACTTATAGCAACAACAATTAATGCACCCGATGTAGTAAATTCCTGCCATATACTGTGTACTTCTTTATACGATCCAATCACATCGCATCGCAGATTTTTATAATATGTAGCCATTGCTTTATAACATTATGTAACAAACTACGAACAAACATCAAGCGAGCAACGATCATTACTGGCTAATACCCTTAAATTTTACAGGCTGGCCAGGTTCCGTTTCTGGCTAAAAATTTTAACAGCTTAAATTCTGTTTTCGGCTAATTTCGGTTCCGGTTAATTATTGATGGTGCATCATATGTATCATATTGTATACATGCGTATGTATTTAGTAGTTTATAAACAAACACATCATTTTTACTCTGCTATGTACTGCATATGTACTTCGTTTACCACTCTTGATTAATTCCCTATGTCGTGCATGCCTAAATTTACGCCATCACGCTAAACTGCAACACAGTATGTCTAATAAAATTTTGCATTGAGCCTTACGTTGAAAACATATTTTAACAAATTGGTGAGGTATGCTAGTTATTTTTTGTCGCAGATTTTTGTAAAAGTATTTTTTGTGTTGCAGTTTGGGTGATGGTGTATCCTATCCTTCTCGATACGCAAATGATGCGACAATGTCATCGCCGCTAGCACAGCATCGCTCTCTTCATTCGTTATCGTCAGTGTATAATAATAAAACTACAACCGCAAATGTGCCAGCAAATTCTTTAGCCAATGCAAATGCTAATGGTGCCATGAATAATTGTGATGATTACCACAAGCACAGTACCACTCTTCGTTATTCCAACCTGGCTTCTGAGCCAGCTACCGGCATGCCATATATACTTGACATTGACCGCGGCATCCGAAATGATACCAATTGGACAAACGCTGCAGTTTGTAGAGATAGTTCGCTACAGCACGATAATCGCAAGAATTATCAAGCGGACAGTGATCGTGAGTCGAGCAACGTCGAGAATCAGCGTTCATATCTTAGTAACGTTCGCGACCAGTACCGTCAAGATTCGATGCCAGAGCGCTCGCAGAATATTGAAAGTGACAGTATGCCGCTCACACGACGTGGCCGTGTTGAACACAGCAGCTACGGCATCGGCTATGGAACAACGGAAGCATCTAAACAGCTCTTAGTTGACTCAGCCCTTTTTAAGGGGTCTCTTGGATCACGGTAGATAAATGAAAATTGAGCTATCTATTTTCGCTAGCAGCTAAAATTAATGATGAAGTAGGTATTGTTGATTTTGTTTATTCATATATATATATAAAGGTTTTTGCTGTGCACTAATTTTGGGGATATCTCATATTTTGGTGCACTCGATTCTGCAAGACCAAATTTTGCGCCGTATACCATGTGTCGGCGTGTACTATATATTATTATTTTCACGCTCTAGAGTCAGAGTCTAAACCTTTCGATAAACTTGTGCGTTCTGTGTCGGATAGAAGCGAATGCATTGTGCATACTCTATATTTGCCTCTCTACAATACCAAAGTTTGAACCCCCTGAGGATGGCAGCTTCAACCTGGAGGTAAGTACCGTTCTAAGGAATAAGGATTGTAAGTTGGTAAGTAATCAGTACTGGAAATACATAGGGGAATCCCCCGCTTACTTAGTTTGCAATCCGTGCCCTAGGTCAACTCTGGGGTTTTATAATTGCACATTTTCGTGATTTTAAACCAGTTACAACATTTTTATTGTTTTTGGAGTATACTTATTGTTTGAGCGCTGAAAATACGTATTTCTGCATGCTGAACTTCATTTTACATAAATGGGTTTTGTCATAAATTGATAAATAGTCGAAATATAAGCAGTAATATTGAGTTTAGTTATAACAGTTTCTTGTTTGGACAATCATTTCTGGTATGACATAGGGGTGCTCGGAATTCACCTGGAGAAGCCAGAATCTGCTCAGTCGGCATGCTCTGGGGAGCTGCCGAAATCGGGGACTCTGCTCTCTGCGGAGAGGCCAGGTATATACAACACAGCTGAAAATCGTATCAGAACCAAACAGAATGAGTCCTATCTCTTATATATTAACTTTCGAATTTTTTTCTTTGCTTGGTTTTATTTCATAGTAAAATGATAAATACCGATACCTCTTTTTTGTTTTTCGATTAATTCTTGGGTTCATGGGATTTGAGGTATGGCACCCCCGTGGTTCCTCGACCCAAAATTCGAAAATTTGTTCTGACGTCCTGGGCAGGTGAAAAGTTTTACTTGATTTTTTTCAGGCACGGGAAACTCATTGTTTGTGTTGGTTTTGCTCTGTACGGGGTATGGCGCCGCCATGATTCATCCACCCAAAATTCCTAATTAAACTGTTACCTCCGAGGGAGGCTGATAGCTTGCGCTTCGGATTTTGGGCATGGGAAACTTATTGCCGGTGTTAGGTTTGTTCTAACTTGTGCGGTATTGTGTGATATCCACTTATAGCATATCGACTTATGCTATCGAGAGCTGATTGGATGCGCATGCAAAGGGCGTAGGTGTACCTATGCTTCACTACGTTCTGCAATATCAATAGTCACTAGTGTTATAACCGTTTTTTGTTCGGGCGACGGTTTTTTGTGTAATATCGTGATAGGAGAGTTGAGTGAAATTAAAATTTTCATTGGGGGACTGCTGAAATTCTGTGGCCCCAATCTTTGGATAGGCCAGTGACGGCTCGAGCAGTTGTGGAGATATTGCCGTTTCCGTGTATTTCGGGTCCCATGAGCCCACTAAAATCCCGTTTCACCCAACTCTGATGACCGTGACGGTATCGACACACCATGTGCAGACATTTTGAAAATGAATTGCTCTGTAAAATGAGACTAATTACTGTCATATTCCTGTAGTGATTGCCGAGGTTTAGCTGCTTTCGTGTATTTCAGGTCCTATGCGGTTATTCAAACACATTTTCGCCGAAATTCTGCATCGTAAAAGAGCCATGTAGTGAAGTATTATACACGGTCTTATAATGGCCTATGTGGTAATCGCAATGAGTCCACTTTGACTCACATATCAACATAGTTGTCGGGATACAATAACGTGGTTTTTCGGGGCCTTTTGGGACCCGACCCGAGGCCCTTCGGCTCGCTTTTCGGGAGGAACGTGTTGGAATTGAGCTTCGCCTGCAAATAAAGCGCACAAGTAGATTTTAAGCTTTCAAATTAGTAGTAGTGCGGATCTACCTTCCGAGCCAAAGTTGGGTGCTATGCAAGTTACCCTAAAACATAATAACGGACATTGTCAAATTTCACCACTGTATGGCTAGCAAGAATTCTTCGATTCGCTCGTTTCACCCACTACACTCAGCATCCAATACACATTATTGCTGTGCAGAAAATAACCGCATGCGTACATGTTGAATGATTACTTATTAATTTGCCCTTTTTACTGATTTTATAAACATTTTATGAAGAATTTGTGTATTTTGCAACATTAATCTATATAATTTTACACAATAATATGCTTTCGATGTAACGCAAAATTTAGCAGCGATTTCTTAGACTGTAAAATTGCGGAAAAATTTATGAATCAGATATATCCATCTTGCACGGCCAGCGGTTACGTTCAGTAGTCATTAAAAACTACGTTTGAGGTATTCGCATAATTACATAACGGAACCACAAAAATTGAAACTCATGGCTTCGCTGGCTGCGCTACACTTATTATAACCACTATGTGTCTTAATTTAGTCATTTAAATTGCTTTTAGCATCGGAGATGGTATATCTTACCCGGTGAGAACGTTTGATATTGAATGTGACAACTTATTGAATTCTCATTCGAATTCTCGTTGGTCTGACTCTGACGGAGACGATGATTTCGATGCTCAAGGTATATCATTTATTATTAACCTAGTATTTATAAGCTTAGCCTAGATTTTTTTGCTATAACTATGAAAACTGAATAATTGTAATTTGGACTTACCTGTAGTTATTGCGTAGCAGATTCCTGTGGATAGGTATCGTTTTTTCAAGTATTGAGCCTATTCTCTCGTTGTACGCTGCCTTCGTGACCAGTGAATACAGCTTACTTGAGAAATAAGCAAATCGTTTGCATATAGCGATGTTTGCACAGCTATTAATTTTTCACGATCTGCTGGTGAATTTTTTGCGAAAGATTTTCTGTCTGCGATTGCAGGATACAATAATTTATCTTGTTGAAATATTATAACTTTTATTTATGCTGCTGCGGGTCCGAATATGGTTCGGGTGAATGAGACCGATTTCTAGAATATAGTGTTTTCCAGTATTAAGCCTATTCCTTCGTAGTTCGTGACCAGGTGAATACAGTTACTTGATAAATAAGCAAATCGTTTGCAAATAGCGATGTTTGCACAGCTATTAATTGTTCACGATCTGCTGGTGAATTTTTTTCGAAAGATTTTCTGTCTGCGACTGTAGCATACAAGTTTATCTTTTTGAAATATAAATTTTATTTATGCCGCTGTAGGTCCGAATATGGTTTGGGTCAATGAGACCGCTTTTCAGTATATAGTTGGTCTTCAATAGATTATACACGGCATCGAAATAGTATATCTTATAGATGTTTTTCGGTATGTTGAATACAATGTTTTGATTAACTATATTACTACGAGCCTATTCTCTCGTTGTACGCTGCCTTCGTGACCAATGAATACAGCTTACTTGAGAAATAAGCAAATCGTTTGTATATAGCGATGTTTGCACAGCTATTAATTGTTCACGATCTGCTGGTGAATTTTTTTCGAAAGATTTTCTGTCTGCGACTGTAGCATACAAGTTTATCTTTTTGAAATATAAATTTTATTTATGCCGCTGTAGGTCCGAATATGGTTTGGGTCAATGAGACCACTTTTCAGTATATAGTTGGTCTTCAATAGATTATACACGGCATCGAAATAGTATATCTTATAGATGTTTTTCGGTATGTTGCCGGGGTTATTTTAGGCCCTCCCAGATAGGGGTCAGTAAACGGAAAAATTTACTGACCCCTAAGGGGTCAGTAGCAAGGGGTCATTTCGGAAAACTAGGGGTCATGACCCCTTAAGGGGTCAGTAATTTTATAAAAATTAATACATTTTTCTTTCAGGTGTCACAACATACCTCTGTGGCGCTGGTTTGTTTCAGTTTTTGGCCATAATATATAGTATACATACATATTTTAGGTTTGGTGACCAAATAATTGATCGTTTCGCCTACGATATGCGTGTATATGAGTTAGAAATTTTCTAGTGACCCCTTAAGGGGTCAATTTTTTGAAAAAAAAACGTAAATTTTAAGGGGTCGTTTTTGCGAAAAAGTAGGGGTCGGTGTCTAGGGGGGAGCTCGCCGGGAGGGGGGGGAGCCGATCCTTGGGGTCGCCCCCCCCCCTTCCCCCCTCTAAAATAACCCCGGTGTTGAATACAATGTTTTGATTAACTATAGTCAAGCTTGCATATTTCATGCCTTTTTATGGGTTTTCAATGGCTTTAGGTCAATGAAACTTATTTCCAGAATAGTCCGTCTTCAGTGGTTACGTACTGCTTACAGATCATCAAGAATTGTCTGTATAGGTTTTCCGGTAGGCTGGACACGATTTTTGGGTCATCTAGGAACAGCACAAACACTTGATGCATTGCCGAATGTTTTCGATGGGTTTAGGGTCGACGAGATTTTAGGTTTTTCAATGGCATCAACACAGCCTGTTACAAGTGATTACACAAAATGATAACTTATAAATAAAACCAAGTTCGCCTCGTTTCACCGACGCATACGATATACTAGTACTAGTATCTTTATTGGTCTCTCGCAAGCGAAGATGAAGCGGATCGACCTTGGTTTCAGTTTTATGTTATCATTTGGTTTAAGCTCCTTTAATAGGCTGTGTTTGCGGACCTTGTTGACCATAGGCCCAGTGAAAACAAGTGACAACGCATCAAGAGTTATAGATGTCCAAACCATCGTGTTCAGCATACCGAAAACCCTATACAAACAATTCTTAATCACCTGTACGTAACCAAACAACTGAAGAAAGACTATATTCTGGAAATCGGCTTCATTGTCCCTAAACCCACTGAAAACGCATGAAATGGTCAAGCTTGACTTTAGATAACCAAATCATTGCATTCAGCATACCGAAAAACCTCTATGTAGACTATTTGTGTTTTATTTATTTAGTAGACCACGTAAAACACAAACGTATTTTTTATAATTTTCAAAATTCTTCCAAGCATGTATATACTGACACAGTACTTTTGCCCCGGATGGCGATCATGGTGTTACATTTTTCATCTCTTTTGCCCCATAAGTTTACGTCGCAATGTGGTCATAATGGAATACTGCCTTTTTGCCGCTTTAGAATGCTTGCTATTTAAAGAGGGCACGCGAAAAACGTCTGTTTGTAGCATTATTTTAAAACGAAAAAATTTACAGCAGAGATATAGATTTTCACCACTGTTCCATAAAACGAACAACAGTAATTTAATGGACTGTTTAATTGCTGGTCTACATCCCGATAGCAGTTAATGATGATCTGCATCGCCCCAGGCAAACCACATAGTGGTGATTGGTGTAGCGTTATCTGAAACTATAATGCATTAATCTAGAGGGATTTGATTGGAATATATTTTTCTGTATTTTTTATCGCTTATTTCCTTTCATGTGATACCAAAAACTTTTTGGTACAATATATAGTTGGAATTTATTCTAAAAGTATGTTTATAAACTTGACGGCCGAAAAATGAAATTTTCAAATACGCATTTTACATAATTCAAAATTGATGCTCTCGTTTTGTTAGGCAACGCTTATTAACCAATTGTTTTTCTGTTAAATGGTTCTCCAAAACATTAGGTATCCAATAATTGTGGATAGTTCTTCAATTTCTGCACTCACGCGCAAATAAAGTATTGTTAAGAACTAAACTACGTCATGCTATCAGTTTGAACACTGTATTACAAAGTTACGTAGAGAAAAAATTTTCAAAATTGTTCGATCTTGGAGGTCTGAATTTCGTGATCTAGGGACCCAGAGTCTGAATAGTTGGTCCAAGAATATGCGTGTGGTATAGACTTGTGGTACAAGAACATGGGTGGGGTAGTCATGTTTGTCGCCAAATAGATAATCATAAAGCTGGGGGGTGGGGTGGGGGATAAGACCGAAAAACCCACGACGTACCATGGGATTGAACAAGGCAAAGCTGAAGAGTGGCATACTGTTCAGCAGAATTGGCTATTGTCCTGCTATATGTACGTATATGCCCGGAGAAATAAGCTGCTCATTACGCGTACAACTATGATAAAGATTTAGCGCCCCAGTTTTCATCGGTTTTTACCACTGTTTCATATAACGAACAACAATAATTAAATGGATTGTTTAATTGTTGGTCTACATCCCGAAGCAGTTAATGATGATGAACTATACCGCCCCAGGCAGACCACTTAGTGGTGATTGGTGTAGTGCTATCTGAAACTGCGTCACATTCTAGGGGTATTTGAAGCATCGTGTTTGCTACAATCATCGTTTACTAAAAGCATTGTTTACCACTGTTTTTTGCCATTTCATTCTATTTTTTCTGTGCTTAACCGCGGTGATTGCTGCAGTCTATAAGGTTTTATTAATTTTTGGGACCTTTTCATGATTTCCGCGAGCAAAATCCGACTGTGACGGTAATATATTTATTTATTTATCTCGCTTATGTCGCAGTACCAACCGGCTCGTAAGATTTGGTTTGTAACATAACTGTTGTTTGGCTGCTACCGCTCAATCTTCTGTTAAGTTTTCTTCTTAAGTACATTCTGCGAATTATTTTTCGCTGTCACGATCGTGAACTCAATCTCAGCAAAGCCTTTTTTCTTCAACTTATTGTTTTTCCACGAGCACGCAGTCTAACAAACATTGGGCATACCAAGTGTGTTGTCATACACTCTTTAGCGTTCGCGAGAGAGTCACGAACTTATCTTGGTGTGTTCGAAGTGATTCTCACGAACACTGTAGTTAGCGTGGAGACTTTGTTCACACTGGTCGCAACGAGGTATCAAAAAAGTTTGCTTTCCGCGAGCCTGCTCAACGCAAACTGAATATATATAATCACGCCCAGAAATAAAAGCAAACTTTAAGCAAAAAAATCGCGAATAGTTCTCGAAAAATCAGCATCTGTTCAATTACATTTAGCGAAATTTTTGCGTTTATTTTGAGCGTGACTGTAGTATCGACTGACTGTACGCATGTCATACAAGTGTGGACAAAGAATACCACACGAACATAACTGCGTTCGAAGCAAGTTTCCCGTACATGGCGATACATTGTGTTCATACGATCAAGCAATAGATTTTTCGGTATTGCAAATTAAAAATTTGTCGGGAGTTAAGCGTACATGGACCCTGAGCTGCAGCATTCCAAAACTTTGGCGATTATAACAATGCTAGTTCCCTAATTTTCTCCGCCGGGGTTTCATTGTTGGGGTAGGTTGACCCCTGGTTGGCTTGCCAAGACGCTACCATGCCAGATTTTGACCTCGAGACTTTTTAACTAAGACCGAAAAAACCACGACGTACCGCGGGATTTAACAAGGCAAAGCTGGAGAGTGGCATACTTTTCAGCAGAATTGGCTATAATGTCCTGCTATATGTACGTATATGCTTGGAGAAATAAGCTGCTCATTACGCGTACAACTATGATAAAGATCTATACCGCCCCAGTTTTCATCAGTTTTTACCAGTTTCACATAATGAACAACAATAATTAAATGGACTGTTTAATTGCTGGTCTACATCCCGATCGCAGTTAATGATGATGAACTATACCGCCCCAGGCAGACCACTCAGTGGTGATTGGTGTAGTGCTGTCTGAAACTCGTCACACACTAGGGGTATTTGAAACATTGTTTTACTACAATTCCATCGCTTATTTTCATGCACCCTTTAGCGTTCGCCAGAGAGTCACAAACTTATTTTAGTGTGTTCGAAGTGATTCTCACGAACACTGTAGTTAGCCGAGACTTTGTTCACACTGGTCGCAGCGAGGCATCAAAAAAATTTTGCTATCCGCGAGCCTGCTCAACAAAACTGAATATATAAAATCACGTTCAGAAATAAAAGCAAACTTTAAGCAAAAAATTCGCGAATAGTTCTCGAAAAATCAGCATCTTTTCAATTGCAATTAGCGAAAGTTTTGCGTATATTTTTGAGCGTGACTGTAGTGTCGACTGACTGTACAACGCATGTCATACAAGGTGTTGATGTGGACAAAGAATACCACACGAACATAACCGCGTTCGAAGCAAGTTTCCCGTACATGGTGATACATTGTGTTCATACGATCAAGCAATAGATTTTTCGGTATTGCAAATTAAAAATTTGTCGGGAGTTAAGCGTACATGGACCCTGAGCTGCAGCATTCCAAAACTTTGGCGATTATAACAATACTAGTTCCCTAATTTTCTCTGCCGGGGTTCCCTTGCTGTGATAGCTTGACCCCTGGCTGGCTTGCCAAGACGCCACCATGCCAGATTTTGACCTCGAAACTTTTTAACTAGGACCGAAAAAACCACGACGTAACGCGGGATTTAACAAGGCAAAGCTGAATAGTGGCATACTGTTCAGCTGAATTGGCTATATGTAATGCTATGTGTACGTATAATGCTAGGAGAAATAAGCTGCTCATTACGCGTACAACTATGATAAAGATCTATACCGCTCCAGTTTTCATCGGTTTTTGCCACTGTTTCATATAATGAACAACAATAATTCAATGGATTGGTAAATTGCTTGTCTACATCCCGACCGCAGTTAATGATAATGAGCCGCAGTTAATGATGATGAACTATACCGCCCCAGGCAGACCACTCAGTGGTGATTGGTGTAGTGCTATCTGAAACTACGTCACATTCTAGGGGTATTTGAAGCATCGTTTTTACTACAATTCCTTCGCTTATTTTCATGGGATAGCAAGCATGATTTAATCTAGGTATCCAAAAATTATTGATATTACGCCAAATTGCAAATCGCACATGCGTCTCGTTCCTGTTCCCTCTGTATTTTTACCATTGTATGTATGCAGGCTCTATGCATTTCTCTCTTCTACTTTGTGTGATGGTTCATACAAAGCGAACAGTGGCAATACAAACTCTAAAGTTGATGTTGTAGTTGATATAGTAGCCTTCGCTTGTGGGCTCGGTACGACCAGATATTTTCGTGAAACTTACATAAAATAAAAAATATTGAAAATGTTTTATTTAAGAATATTTCCGTTTGACCAATATTTTCTCTGAAGTGTGTTTGCCATTTTAATATTTTTTTCTGTGCTTAACCGCGGCGATTGCTGCAGTCTATAGGGTTTTATTAATTTTTGGAACCTTTTCATGATTTTCGCGAGCGCAATCCGACTGTGACGGTAATATATTTAATTATTTATCTCGCTTATGTCGCGGCACCAACCAGCTCGTAGGATTTGGCTTCTAACATCACTGTTGTTGGCTACTACCGCTCAATCTTCTGTTAAGTTTTCTTCTTAAGTACATTCTGTGAATTATTTTTTGCTGTCACGATCGTTAACTCAATCGCTGCAAAGCCTTTTTTCTTCAACTTATTGTTTTTCCACGAGCACGCAGCCTAACAAACATTGGGCATAGCAAGTATGTTGTCATGCACTCTTTAGCGTTCGCCAGAGAGTCACAAACTTATCTTAGTGTGTTCGAAGTGGTTCTCACGAACACTGTAGTTAGCCGAGACTTTGTTCACACTGGTCGCAGCGAGGCATCAAAAAATTTTGCTTTCCGCGAGCCTGCTCAACGCAATCTGAATATTTAGAATCACGCTCAGAAATAATAGCAAACTTTAAGCAAAAAATTCGAAAAAGTTCTCGAAAAATCAGCATCTGTGCAATTGCAATTAGCGAAAATTTTGCGTATATTTTTGAGCGTGACTGTAGTGTCGACTGACTGTACAACGCATGTCATACAAGGTGTTGATGTGGACAAAGAATACCACACGAACATAACCGCGTTCGAAGCAAGTTTCCCGTACATGGTGATACATTGTGTTCATACGATCAAGCAATAGATTTTTCGGTATTGCAAATTAAAAATTTGTCGGGAGTTAAGCGTACATGGACCCTGAGCTGCAGCATTCCAAAACTTTGGCGATTATAACAATACTAGTTCCCTAATTTTCTCTGCCGGGGTTCCCTTGCTGTGATAGATTGACCCCCTGCCTGGCTTGCCAAGACGCCACCATGCCAGATTTTGACCTCGAAACTTTTTAACTAGGACCGAAAAAACCACGACGTAACGCGGGATTTAACAAGGCAAAGCTGAATAGTGGCATACTGTTCAGCTGAATTGGCTATATGTAATGCTATGTGTACGTATAATGCTAGGAGAAATAAGCTGCTCATTACGCGTACAACTATGATAAAGATCTATACCGCTCCAGTTTTCATCGGTTTTTGCCACTGTTTCATATAATGAACAACAATAATTCAATGGATTGGTAAATTGCTTGTCTACATCCCGACCGCAGTTAATGATAATGAACCGCAGTTAATGATGATGAACTATACCGCCCCAGGCAGACCACTCAGTGGTGATTGGTGTAGTGCTATCTCAAACTACGTCACATTCTAGGGGTATTTGAAGCATCGTTTTTACTACAATTCCTTCGCTTATTTTCATGGGATAGCAAGCATGATTTAATCTAGGTATCCAAAAATTATTGATATTACGCCAAATTGCAAATCGCACATGCGTCTCGTTCCTGTTCCCTCTGTATTTTTACCATTGTATGTATGCAGGCTCTATGCATTTCTCTCTTCTACTTTGTGTGATGGTTCATACAAAGCGAACAGTGGCAATACAAACTCTAAAGTTGATGTTGTAGTTGATATAGTAGCCTTCGCTTGTGGGCTCGGTACGACCAGATATTTTCGTGAAACTTACATAAAATAAAAAATATTGAAAATGTTTTATTTAAGAATTATTTTCCGTTTGACCAATATTTTCTCTGAAGTGTGTTTGCCATTTTATTATATTTTTTCTGTGCTTAACCGCGGCGATTGCTGCAGTCTATAGGGTTTTATTAATTTTTGGAACCTTTTCATGATTTTCGCGAGCAAAATCCGACTGTGACGGTAATATATTTAATTATTTATCTCGCTTATGTCGCGGCACCAACCAGCTCGTAGGATTTGGCTTCTAACATCACTGTTGTTGGCTACTACCGCTCAATCTTCTGTTAAGTTTTCTTCTTAAGTACATTCTGTGAATTATTTTTTGCTGTCACGATCGTTAACTCAATCGCTGCAAAGCCTTTTTTCTTCAACTTATTGTTTTTCCACGAGCACGCAGCCTAACAAACATTGGGCATAGCAAGTATGTTGTCATGCACTCTTTAGCGTTCGCCAGAGAGTCACAAACTTATCTTAGTGTGTTCGAAGTGGTTCTCTCGAACACTGTAGTTAGCCGAGACTTTGTTCACACTGGTCGCAGCGAGGCATCAAAAAAATTTTGCTTTCCGCGAGCCTGCTCAACGCAATCTGAATATTTAGAATCACGCTCAGAAATAATAGCAAACTTTAAGCAAAAAATTCGAAAAAGTTCTCGAAAAATCAGCATTTGTGCAATTGCAATTAGCGAAAATTTTGCGTATATTTTTGAGCGTGACTGTAGTGTCGACTGACTGTACAACGCATGTCATACAAGGTGTTGATGTGGACAAAGAATACCACACGAACATAACCGCGTTCGAAGCAAGTTTCCCGTACATGGTGATACATTGTGTTCATACGATCAAGCAATAGATTTTTCGGTATTGCAAATTAAAAATTTGTCGGGAGTTAAGCGTACATGGACCCTGAGCTGCAGCATTCCAAAACTTTGGCGATTATAACAATACTAGTTCCGTAATTTTCTCTGCCGGGGTTCCCTTGCTGGGGTAGGTTGACCCCTGGCTGGCTTGCCAAGACACTACCAGCCAGATTTTGACCTCGAGACTTTTAACTCGACCTGCGCACCGCAAGATCTTTGGTTTTAACAGCTATGAACTTCGCATTTTTCTTAAAATTTCGGAAAATTCCGGTTTTATGCCATTAACGCAACAAACTTCAGTCTGTATTTATGTATAAACTATTCATAATTTCTTAAAAAATTAAGCTTTCAACGTAATTGTACCACCCTTAAAGCCGACTTAGGTGCTACCCTAACTTCACCCTGGCTCTGGGGTCAAATTGACACAGAGCTTTTACCCCGAGTTTTGGAACCCCCATGATGTTAGTAAACACGTATTCCGCACTGAACGTGTGGTAGGTTTTTATAATTAAGCTGGCGAAAACTTGTAATATCATTGTACGCTATGTTGGCTTAACTATAGGTTTGAATTAAACAGTGAGCATAGTTTATTCTAAAGATGGTAGCTTTCAAAAAACTCGACTCAGTTGCCGACTGGAACGATTTGGAATGGCTACTATATGGGAATTTTTTTATGTAAGACATAATGTCATGTTTTCAGGTGTATGGTTAAAGATGTTGCGCTTCGCGTAGGTTAATAATTTCATTATTAAAGTCCCGTTCATGCACAGTAGATTGACTGCAGTAGCGTAGCACGCTACAGTTCTCAACAAGGTCTCCGTGAACATAAGTATTAATGCTAAATTTAGGCTGCGTTTGCAATTGGAGCCTTATCATGTCACATTACAGTCTTTGATAAAATGTTTCGATTTTTCACATTGTAAAACATGAACTTCTTGTATTAATATCTCGACCACACACAATATCACGTGTTATGTTTTTAGTATGATTGTCTACATAGTGTTCCTGCTTGTTGCAGCTGCTGTTAACAGACATTATTAGGGGCTTCGGAATAATGGGTCACAAAAATAAATACGAACATGGAATTTTTGTTAATGCAAGAATTGTTAACAAGACTTGCTGCTATATGTTTGTGCAGCTGTAGATATTAATTACTTTTTAAGTTGTGCTTTCTGATGTTATGATAATTCGCCCTTTTGTGTTCGTAATAATTATTTTTTGTGTTCCAGATGCCACAACCACATTCGTATCAAACGGAACGCCACCTCATTTGTTATCTTGATGTTAATTATTATTATGTATGATATTATTGTTTTAAATAATCTAAACGACCGACTTTACTTAATGATAACCCAGGCTACTCTTGCATACGACGATACTAGAAAATAGCTTCGGGGATGCTGATATATTCATTCACAATGTTTTCAATAGAAATACTGTCTTGGACTGAATCGTCTCCAGGGGTGGTTAGAAACATTATTTTATCTGTATTGCAAAAAATCTAGTAAGTGTAAAGTACAATGATTTACATATTGTGAAGTTGGCAATATTATGAACGTCACTTTGTGTCAATGTGGCCAATTTAATAAATTTAAAAAAGTTATTATGAACAGACGAGTTTAGTTCTTTATTCCGTCAGGCTTTACAATTGAAACTTATATTATTTATATCCGACACCTTGGTAATGTCGGTTTTAAAACTTCCTGTTCAGATGGGTAATTAATGTGTAAATTTCAAATTTTAACTACTCGTATGTGGACTATGAACCACAAAGTACTGGATTTTACCCAAATCCATGTGACGGAATATTATTATTAAAATTGTTTTTTTAGTTTTAGCTGAACCCAAATCAGCTTCTATGCTTAGTTTTTTTGTCACCGGTGACTAAAACGCCACAATAAACGCATTTGTGGTTAAAAATGAGTTCACTATTTTGTGATTGTTCTATAAACAAATATTTTATCACTTGTTTCGGTTAAAATAAATTTATAACTGTTTGAAAGCGACATGGCTATGGTTCAGCGACATTCGCATGCTGTAGTGAAATACATGAGATTATAGAACGTTCTGTCTTCACGTTATTCCAGTTGGAATTTTCTGAGTTTTTAACTTATTAATCTGTTGAAAGTTTTGTCAAGGGCATGCTGCTTGGACTTCCGATTCGGAACCTGAGTTGCGGTGCTTTGCCAAAAGGTATGAAATTGGTGTACGCCACATCGCTCAGCTGAAGACTTCTAATTCTAATAATGTTTAAGACAAAATGTTTTAACGAAATACGCTAAGATAGTTTTAGCAACCTCTGAAAACCAAGAGTTTTAAAGCAATTTGTGATGTAATTTGTAAGTAATTTGATGGAATTTTTAGTCTTGGAATAGGATTTTTTAAATATAGTACTCATTTTTATCAGTATTTTGTTCCAGCTGCGGGTGCTTTTATCGAAGTGGGTGTAGGGGAGCAAAAAATCTTGGCAATGCGCATCGAATCTGGGGCAGCCAAGAATTTTGCCAGCGCACATGAACCAGAGGTAATTGATTTTTACAAAGTAAACCGAAAATGGCAGGACAGCCTACCAATTTGTAGAAGCCAAATATATTGTATAGGTTACCATAGCAAGCTAGTACATAGTTGGCTTGACACTGTGTTCTAGTACTAAAAGGTTGTAAATTTTTATTACAAGTGCGTTTAACTTGTAACTGTTGACTTATTTAATGTAACTGTTTAAAAGTTTAACTTGTTCTGTGTGTTACATGTTTACGTCAGGCGTTTCAAAATCAATTGCTGTATAATTTTGATTGTGTCCTATTATGTTACCGTTCATTTTTTCTGTTTGTGATTTTACTTATTTGGTGTATGCTTACTATAATTAAGGCGTGTTCACATTGCGTCGGACCCCATCTGACCCGACCACACCCAATATCTATGGTACACGTGTAGCGTATGTGTGTATTTATTTCACATTACTTCTTCCGACAAAATTTTTGGATGGTATATCGAATCGGATCAGATGCAGTGTGAACACGGTGTTACTTTTTCTATTTTTCGTTGCTTGGCTTGTTTTCCTGCATTTGCATGGCAAGTATTAGGGTCTGTTATATCATGTAACTACCTGTGTTTAATTAGGGGTAATACTGCTATTGGACAGCGCCTATAACTGCAATATTATAAATACTGCAGTATCATAAATCTGCTTATGCGAAATTACTCAAAGCTTGGTCTAATAGAGGTTTCATTGTTACTTTCATTATAATGGCGTTAGAATTTTTGGATGGAGGAATCATGAAAATGCCAAGAGCATTTTAAGCTGCCATGACAATTACCTGCTTTTTAACCTAACGTTGTACATAGCTTATGTTGGTTATAAGGCTTAGCCATAATTTGCGAGCCCCCGCCGAAGTGCCGATGGGCACACAAATATATAGGCTTAAAATGTATTTCTGTCGAACGCACTGTGAGCTAACAATATGCAAAGGATATATTAAACATTTCCAGCATAGTGTCTCTCACATATTATGATACTGCGTACATTGGGAAGCGATACACATGTCGTGCTTGTTCTGCGGCATGCATTTGCGCGCGTTTTGTTATTCCTTAAAGAACTAAATATAGCATAGTGGCTAATGTACGAGGCTCGGAACCAAGCGATGCAGGTTTAATTTGCCGCTATGGCAAAAGTTTCTTCAGTATTGTACGAAATACGGATTAATTCATGCGGCAATGAATTAATCAAAATTTTGATTATCGCTCGATTAAACCTTTCCCATAAATGGTGTCTCACTTTATGATACAGCTTACCTTGTGAAGCGACACACTGGTCGTGTGTGTATGCACGTGCGCCACACCTGTAGCACACATTAGCTCGTGCGATTTTATTCGCTCGCTTTGCGAAGTTCCTTAAGGAACCGAGCAACAGCTCATTTATAGCATTAATAGCTAGCGTACGAGGCTCGTAGGTTCATTCCGCCCCTGCGCCAAAAGTTTCTACAGCGTTTCATAATATTAATTCACGCAGCAAAGGGTTAACTGGCGTGTATGAGAGACCTGTCGCGCATTAGATTATTTAGCTTGTCACACAATAAAGACTGACACAATTTACGGTGTGCAAGAATTTGGTGCAATAGAATACAGGGATTCAATTTGACGTGATGTTTATGTATTTGATGATTAAGCATGTCATAGGCCCACAAGTTGAAAATAAAACACCCTGTTTTCTGCTTAAAATTATGCCAACAAATGCAGTTATATGGGTCTCGGTCCCATATTATATGTTGGTGGATATGGTGAAAATGTCGCCAATATAGTGAAGTTTTTTGTTCGTCTCAAGCGATATCATTATAAGCTGGCTGTACCTATTGTATGGCAAAGTTGCAGAGCCACACTTCTACAAAAAGATATTTTTATAACTGGCATTAAAAGGTTTGAGTAGGCATTTGTGTCAGTCTGCGCATGGGGATAGATTTTCCGTCCCCATCCCCACCCCATCCCCACGAAATTTACATGGGGATCCCCATGGGGATCCCCATCCCCACGAAAACTCTTGAATTATCCCCATGGAATCCCCACGGTGAGCTTACGGGCAATATTTAACAATGATCAATCTGAATACTAAATAAACGTGGATATGTTATTTTTAATACAAAATGAAGGCTGTGCTATGGTCCACGGTGAGCAAGCAGGATCACGTAAAGCATTCCCGGCGTTGTTGGAATCGCTGTCAATTAGGTGAAATCTCATGCTTATGCTAGGGTAAGGAACTTGCTCGTTCAAAGGGAACAACACTTGATCCAAAATTGCGCCCTTTCTTTAACATATGTATTATGGAAATGATTTACATGATCCGTCAAGCCCACTCAAGCCTCATCGCCGTAGAGGCCGCGCCCGGTAGCTGAGCACAGAACAGCCGCGGGCCCCAGTACCCGGCTAGATACCACCACTCTCTAGCTTGAATTGGAAGGGTACTGGGGGCTAGATACGTATACTCTCTAGCTTTGCTGCTTGCCAGGCGTTGCGTTTTGTTTGCCAGATACAGTTATATATCTCTGGCTACGGTTGAAGGTCGGCTTTAATTGTGTTCTTCGGTATCGGCATCCATTGTCGCAGCCTTATGATAAAGTCCACCAATAGATTCATTTATTTCGTTGATAGCCTCTCCAACAATAAGCGACCCGCGTTGCGACAAATGATATCTATCTTTTCCAAAACAATCCTTGGAATGTTTGCATTTGTTTGTTTTATTTTGCTATACGCGTTGTTGAAAATGGCTGTGTTCTATGATATTGGCAAGGCAGATGTGGAAAAATTACTGCAGTCTTCAAAGGCAAATTTTGCTGAGATTCCGAAAAACTTAGTTGTAAAGGCAGAATCGTACACAAATATAAAAGCAGTGAAGGTGGTTGGTCAGAACCTCTTAGCACTATTCCTGGCTTGCGAGTTATGCAAATCTTGTTTTGTTTGGTACAAAAAAATTGAGGGAAAATGGATTAACCAGAGTCCGTTGAAAACTCTCCACATGCATCTAAAAACAAGTTGTCGTTTTAAGGGCAGCAGTAAATCAGTCACACTTCCAAAGGCATTTGAGGCATGTAAGCGACCCTCTGATCGGCCGTCGATGTCAAATGCTGAAAAAACCAGCTGCTGGCGCGATCATGTTGCGACCTTGGTTGCTCAAAATCCAATGGTTTCAGTAAGGGCGTGCACTAGAATTGCAGCAAGCAGTGCCAATTATGCTGCTCAGTCAACGTTTAAATCTGAAAGCCTCCGAAATTATGAGATTAGTCCTAATTTCGTGACTTCCGGTATCATAAATAAAGGAGCTATTGCTGAACTGAAGCTAAACAAACTGTTTTGTGTTGCAGCAAAATGTAGTAAATGGGGTGTTTCCGCCGTGGTGGATTATTGGTCTGGTAGGCACCAATTTCGTCAATCATATGGCGGAATTCTTGCATGTGGATTGACCGAAAACTGGGAATGGTACCAGTTTTCTTTGTGTTTGCAGGACCTGTCCCATGTCTCTCAAGACGCTGGCTTTACCTTCGAGCTGCTGGCATCTGCAGTTGACATGGATGGGTTTTTAGCGATCCATTGTTTGTTTGTACCGACAACGAAGCTAAAATGGTTGCTGCTTTCGACGGCAGATTCGAAAATTTTGAGCAGCCATTTGCATTGGCTGGCCGAATAGGATGCGTCGAACACGCATTTTCAACCTGTATAAAACGAGTTTTTGAAACTGATGCTAGTCCGGCTCTCGGAAATTTGTTGCAAAAGCTTAGTGTCATTGAAAGTTTTTATAATCGCCGCGACGACAAGGCAAAGTCTTTGACGTGCGCCATACCAGAAAAGTCTGTAACGCGACCATGGCGTTTTCAATACCATCGGATTTACGCTGCTGTTCAGAATCACATAAGTTATCTTAAAGAGGATGACAATTCTGTCGCTGACAATATTCCGTCATTGCGGCTTTTGAAAAATATGCTCGATGTGTTAGAACCTTGCAAGCGATTTTTTGATCGCATCGAAATATGTGGACCCACATCATACATGTCTTACCTAAGTTATATGTCTCTTGACTTGGATCTATACAAAATGCAAAATGATTCTGACGGAATGTCAGATCTCGCAGTTCAGCTTTGCAAAAACATTGGACTGAATATGGAGCAAACGCTATGGCCATACTGTGGCTCTACTTTTGCTGTTGCAGCTAGATATTTCTCCGGAATCGACATACCTGCTAAAGCAATTGAGCTATTACGCCAATTTGCAAACGAAAAATCAGCAGGGAAATTGCGCTTTTATAATTCATGGAAAGCTGCTTTGCAAGATTACAACGACACTGTCAAATTGTACTTGCTCAACCTGCTAAACCGGACGCCTACAAATGATGTGAATATACCAGAGAATGAAATGGCATCAGTTGCGAGTCCGAGCCAGTGCGACTGGGATAGCTTTTCAGCAATGTTTGAGGCAGTACCGAAAAAACCGAAGCTGGATGTAATACATGAAATAGAAAACGAAATGGGTATTTATAACAGCATGCGATATCCATTTCGCAATCCCACTGATTTTTGGAAGAACGCAGATCAACTTCCTAAGCTTCAGAAGTGTGCAAAAATCATTTTATCTGTGCCAGTGTCATCGGCGTCGATCGAACGCGTTTTTAGTGAAGCTGGAATGCTTCTTTCTAAACTGCGAAAGCAAATGCGACCAACTGTACTGCAGTCGCTACTTTTCGAAAAATATTGTAACAAGTTACATCATCTCACCAAGGATATTGAAATCAGCGATGACGAATTGAAAACTCATCTTAATGGCAGAGTTTCCAATATTGACTCGGGCTCAGATGACGAATTACAATAGTTGCGCATTCGACGAAATCGTTTACGGGATAGCGATAAAGCACAAATGAAAGTAGTGTGTACGCTTTGCATGAGATTAAGCAAGTATCATGCACAGAGAATAGATATGTAAAAGTGTGAGATATTTGTATCACACAGCATCACTAGAGAGGGAAGTATCTAGCCCCAGTACCTAATCATTCAAAACTAGAGAGCATACAGTCATACACGTATCTAGTTAGGTGCTGGGGCCCGCGGCTGTTCTGTGCTCAGCTACCGGGCGCGGCCTCTACGGCGATGAGGCTCCAGTGGGTTTACCCACCGTGGACCATAGCACAGTATTAATACACCTGCAATTTTGTTGTAAAATAGATCCAGCAAAGCTCACTGTTCACAATAAATACATGCGCTTTTGACTGAAGTTATAGATTTCTATTCTCTATTCTTTTTAAAAAATTTCCCCGCCGTGGGGATGGGGATCCCCATGAAAAGAAATTTATCCCCATCCCCATGCGCAGCCTGATTTGCGTTCTGAGAGTCGTCACAAATATTGCTTAGAAAACAGTTTGAAGCTGATTCAATTCTCGAGTGTGTAATGATAAAAATTTTTTACCTACTCGTTGTAGTACTGTTTAACGCATTTGGATATATGTACTGACCTGTTCAACCTTCACTGCAGAATTACTGATCCAACTATGACTCAGAATGAGCCAAATTTGGAACATTTCCGGAGCTTCCTAGCACATGGCGCAATTCGAGCCACATTGGCTCAAAAATTGAAGCAAGTTGTGTCAAATTCTGAGCCAGCGTTTTTGCTGTGTAGAAAAGTATCGACTTTGTACAAGTTTACTTTTTAAAAATTACTAGGCAATGGACAAAAATTTTGTGAAAACTAGATGGAGTGTAGCGTTTCTTATAATGGATGATGTGTGTATGATATATATTGTGTACGTTGTGTTTTCTATCTAAATTATATTTAAGGCTAATACGATATTTTAAATTTTGTGTTGTTGAAACCTTTGGTGAAAGGTAGTGTTTATTTCCTTTTTAAGGTTTGTTATGAACACAGAAATTTTAGTCAATCATATTTTCGTTTTATAGATCGAAATCTGCTGCTCATACATGTTGTCAGCAAAATCGTAGTTCTCGGCAAATGGATTCTGCAGTGGCCTCTATTTTGTAATATGACGCCTACAATGGCAGCTATAATTTAAAACATCCCAGATGCGCCCAAGTGAATTCAGGTCAGGAGGAGGGGCGTAAAAACATAAAAAAGTTAGTTTTTACAAACAAGGGAGCAAGATGTTGATTTGGTTGCTTTGCTTTGCACAATACTCACTAACTTCGCATGTTTCCAATCAAACCCAATAAGCTCGTTTGGCTTTTTCCAACTATAAGTAATGCGTGATACAAACAAGTTATATATATTTCTTGTCGGTCGCCTAATCAAAACGCGGTGTCCGTTTCAATGTATGAACATGTTAATGTACGAATGTGTAATATGAAACATGACACCGACATGGCCAATTAATAGCTTACTAAGTGTCAGGTCCTTAAGGAACCTGACCCGATCTACCCGAAGGGATTCCCAACCTAAATCCTTAGGTTTGGTAAAACCATGGATCCTCAAGTTTCGATGTCCCAGGAGGACCAGATCTCCGAGGTAACTTACCCTAACCCTATGAGCTTGTATGGGGGTAACCCTCTATCACCCTAAAGTGTATATTGCTATTGGTCAAACTGTACAGGGATATGCATTTTAACAATGTACTTTTTACAGCATATGTTATATCTGGAAATTTAAGCAATTACTCTTTAGGTTAACTTGTTAGATATATGCTTCTCAAGCGAATACCGTTCAAAGATAAAATATTTTAGAATAAAACCATAATTTAACGGTACTGTCGGGATTATCTCTGTTCTCGTTTTGTCGGGATTAGCGTTAGACAAAATTTGCCATATCATTGGAACGAGCGCACCTACATAACCTTCAGACAGCACTGTTAGAACACAATGCAAGAACAAAAGAAATAATTTGTGCCTCCTATAGGTTGAACAAAATAAACTTAATATGTTCGTGTAGAAACTGACCAAAAAAGTTTCGCAGCGTCGAACTACGGCTGGACAGCTAGGCTTTCATAACTCAATATCAAAAAGAAAACAGGTTAAGGATAGTAAAAATTTTATTTTGCATTCTAACGACAACTATGGTTCTTTAATAACGCAATAATTTACAGTGTCTGGATTAAAATAAATGTCTGAATTACTCGAGTTTACGATTTTGATGTAAATCTGCTATGCTTTTGAAGTTTCAGAGCTATGTATATGTAATATGTGCATGTATTAACATATGTAGGTACGTATCTAGCTGTTATGATTTAATGCAATTTTAGAATCGATAACTGCAGGGGTTTACAGTTTGGCCAAATTTGTTTTATTTTGGCTTAAAATCTAGCTCTATAGTATGGTAATTGAGCACTTACAGAAAATCTTAAAGGGTGCACCTTGTATCTGTTGAAGAAATTAGCTTTTATTTAATATTTTATCGATCGCTATTGTAACAGTTTTGTTCCTTCGAGCTAGTAAACATTGTATATTGAATAGTGTTTTTATGTGAACTTTGCAAACATTTGGCGAGCGCATCTATTAATTGTATATAATTATATATCCCATGGCTTGACGGAATTAAATTGGCATTCATTCTTTTGTAAGTATGTTTCTGTTACTAGAATGCAATGTGTGCTGTGTCTGGTTTGCCTTATTGATTTAGCAGTTTATATATATATACACACGAGCACGATAGTTTAATGGATAATCATAGCTTAAAAATATATTGCTGCAATGTATACATATGTAGATAAAATTATTCGTGCAAGGCTCATCCCGATTTACATTTGTAATAACCGGTGACGCAGCTGCATGGCGCAACTTCCTAACACCATGGCCATACGGCCCCGGCTATCAACCTCGATGGTGGGCCGTGGTTACAAAATTTTGAACCTATTCTTGGTCAGACCCAAGAAGCTACGCAGCTTGGCAGGCCGCAGGCGCGCTTCACGGGGTGTGTTCGGACCCCGCCCGAAGGTTGCTCACGTGTCTAGCATCGGGTATAATTTCTGAGGTCCCCCAGGGAGGCTAGCACCGACACCTGCTCGCAGGTCATGGAGCCTAGCCGCTATTCCCTATCTTACACTCATCGGAAGTTGTTTAGTTCTATTTGAGTGTGATAAGTGTTGAGATAAACTATGAAAAAGACCTTAGAAATTTGAAGCTTAAGTTGAGTTACCTAGTTAAGATCGCGGTATGCTCCGTGTTAGAGCATTGACCTATGTGGCCCCCACAGGGTTCCGACGGGCCCTGAGTGTTCAAAGGCTTATCAATGGCGTGGCCTGCGCTTTTCAATGAATTCTATGCGAGCGCACTGGTACCTTGGCCAGTGTAGGTTTTACTTATCAACTAGTGAGAGTTCCTAGCAAATTTTGGCCGTGACCTAATAAAATTCTATGCGTGTTGTCTGGTTATTTCAATAGAGCATGAGTAGATCTGACGGAAGGCCCTGCTCGCCAGTGCTTGAGACATTCTCGCTCACAAGCCATGACGGGCAGTGCCTGCTCGTCCGAGTGGACAAACAATCGAGAAAGCAGAAGTCCCTAGCGTCTCGGAATGAAATAAGTCTGAACACAATGATTAAAATGCAAAGTTTATTGTAGTAATCAATTCTTATCCGGGGACGAGTGCTTGTGAACGTACCGGGGAAGGCCTAACAACAGCTCGAGGTAGTCGCTTCAGTTCAGTACACTATGGGGCGCAAGACGTTAAAAACAGGCAAAAAGGGGCGGAGCATGCGGATCCACGCGCGTGCGTGGACTAGGGGCGGTTATCCCTGCTTCGATTCAATATTAGCGAACCAGTCGGCTATGCAGTACGCTAAGGAGGGGCCCTAGTGTGCTTCGGAAATTGCTCCTTATTGCAGTTCGCTCTGGGCGACGAATAATCAAACGGGCGGAGGAGAAACGTTGATACGAACTGGCTACGCGAGCTCGGCTGCATTTATGCGCTACTTAAGGCGACACCGACGCTAACTGGTGACAAGGAATGCCTGAGAATTTGTCCTCGAGATATACTCACATTGGTGCCTAGGCCTAGATTCACTCTATAGCATTCGACATCCTTACCTACCTAGTAGTACGACTGACCGAAAGGTGAGCTCTGGAAGCAAACGTAGGGGAAAACTGGAGTCGTTCCTTAGGCGTATGCCGACAGGATGCGGTCATGGTGCTACACGGCATGGTGCGTCCTTATGAGCAACTTGCGAGACGGTCATCCAGCCGATTGATTTCTCTTCGAGTTGATTTCGGGTTTTAGACGGTGAGGCGAGCCCGTTTAGACGGACCGCGCCTATCCAAAGGCTGAACCAGCCTTATTTCCTACCTATTGGGGTCGTTGGTGCTAATCGGGCCATGGGCGGTCGGCCCTGGACGCAGTTGCGTCTTCGGTTTTGTTCTTGGGTTGTTTGTCTTTTGCCTCTCTCTAACGACTATTTTTCTTTTATGCACTGCAATAATGCAGTACCTCAACTACACTGTACTGCAGTTGAGTTATCACCGACTCAATAATAAAAGTCGATGTGTTCCTATGGCTGAATGGTTAAGACAAATGAAACTGCAGCGGACTTGAATTCTCCGTGCAGGATCAACTCATAGTACGGGAAAATGTAACCGGCAAATGCTAAAACTGCGAAAAGAACTGACTCTGGGCATATATAGTACATAGCCTAACGGGCACTCATGATAAATAGTGAAACTTGGCTAAACTCAGCGATCGGCTCGCTCCAAAAAGAAAAAGGGGTTTTGCACTCGCCCAGTTTGGGGCCGAAATGGTCCGGGCGAGGAGGTAAGTTTTCTTTATTTTTAGAAAGTCCTAAAATTTTGTTTGAAGGTGGGGACACGATGTATTTCTCCCGCAAAGTCGGTGTCTAGTGATGGCTCGGGGGTAAACTTCAATTCTATTTTCATTAGACAAGTCTCTGGAGAAGACCATTGCGTATTGCAATAGCGAGCGTTGGTAAACTTAGTTGTTTTGAACACGTTCTTATTTGGGTCTAAAAACTGGAGTATTACCACAAAACGATGCACCATCGTCCCAGGTCAATGTCGGCGAAATTTTCCTCAGCTGGGGGCGTGCTCCTCCAGCTCAATTTTGAATAAGCCGGGGGTCTGGAGGGGCGTCTAAAGTCAATCCGGTCAGTCGTCGCAAAGAAAGCTAAGCTGAGATCTAAGCTGAGATCTGAGAGCTAAGCTAAGCTAAGCTAAGCTAAGATCAACTAAGCTGCAAATTTGGAAAACCATCAAAACAAATCATCGAGCAAGTCCTTATTTCGTGGTATGCACGTTCAAGAAATTTTACCGTGGTCGGCTCAGGAAAATTCATTGAACCTAACTCAAAAGAAGCAAGTCATATAAAGTCTGGACGTGAAGCGTCCATTCTGTTGTGCCTTACCTAAGACCACGGGGAATCAGACTGACTTCGACTTGACTGGTGAACTTTCCTCGTGCTCGGCACCTACGTACCCTAAGTCGCCTCGCCCTTCCACTTCGGAATTCGATCCTAGATATTTATTCTAAGTGGGGTCTGTGTGTAGCACTTCAGCGGGACCCGCGGGTTGAACTCCAAAAGGTAATGAGTCTGTTTATACAAAGGGGAAACGTTACATTCACTGGGTACCTATACGAACGGCCTGTTACAGTTCACACAGCAGGGAAATTAGATCCCTGCATACGCCGATCTTTTCTCATACTTACATTCTTTGATCCTTGGGGCAGCGCCAGCTGAACCCCCTTCGCGAGGTGTATACCTGCGCGGAAATCTTTCACGATCGATCCCATACGAAGCGAAAAGCGAAGAAACGAAAAGCCACCGAGCAAGTGAAAACAACGAACAATTAATGCGTAAAATCCTGCGTCGGAGCCGGTCAGTAGAGTCGACCGAACTCCGCGCTGCCGAAGTCAAGCTGATTCCAAGATTCGACGCGTTGGTCGTAACCTCGAAATTATCGCCTATAGTTAAGGATGGCGATTTTGTCGCCGTCCAATCGTTGGCGATTTCGTGACGCCCACTTTTTTGGGTTTTAGTCCAGTGTCCAATTGGGACACTTCCGGAAAATAGAATCTTGACGGCTACCGTAAACCGTCGATGTCCTTAAAGAGAGTCGGCTTCAATTAAATTTGCCGACATCAAGTTTGAATCTTCCGAGTACTCGGAAGTTGACCATCTGTGATTTTTGTCCAAATTTTCCCAAGAAAAGTAAATTTTGAAGTCCCAATTTCCCGTCCTTATCGCCGGATGTCCAGCGAAATCGGATCCTATCCTAACAAAATTTGAACTATTTCCGGTCCCAGCTTAACTTAAACTATTACAAATACTTTTGGGTCACGCAATTTCCTTCTTCAGCCCCAGTTAGCGTGACAATCTGCTCATAATTTGACTGTTTGCTCTTCCCGGCCCATCCCGAGTCGGCAAACATCAACTCGGCCTTTGTGATCTTAGACTTGCCGCCCTCCTATTTAAGCTAGATTGAATTTAGAAGGTGACCCTAACTCGCGAGGACACCGTAGAACGTCAGCGTCCGTTCGTCCTATTCGTTCGCCTTTCGTCCGTCCGTAAAACTCTGAAATTTAAAGTCTTTTACTACGTGGTGTCCTCGTCCGTCCGTTTTTTCTGTGTCCTTATATATGGTTATATACATACATACACACACATATATATCTACATCCTCACATCTATCCTCACATATATATCTACATCTACCAGGGAATAACCGGAACCGAAATTTACCGGAACCGGAACCAGCAACCGGAACCGTCCATTTAAACCGGATCCGGAACCGGAACCGGAACCTGGTCTTCGAAATTTATATATAGTAAAACAGATAATGGAAGAAATGAAGGTATAGTGGATTTAAAATGCATTAAAAATAACTTTACATTAAACTTAATGTATTGCGATGGTATTATTGCCTTTCTGAAAGTTTAAAGAGACTGAGGAAGCTAATAATGTTTATTTATCGATCAAATATCTCGGTTTTTGGACATTCAGAGCAAAAATGTCTTCCATACACCATTGCGTATACTGCGTCAAATCGAATGTGCTTACAAAGCTTGGAGCGTAGAATACACACTTTCGGCTCTGTCTCCAGTCGCCTCCCTTTACTACACATACGTTTGTAGCATGTTCTTCGGAAGGAAACTTAAAATTATTGGTTTATATGATTCTAAGAGAAATTAATAAATAGAAGGTAATTTTATGATCAGTGGTCAGAGACGCTGTTTAGTCTAGCGTTGGACAAACAGTGCCCGTCAGTTAGATGATAATGATGATAACTTTCTAACCAGAATGCTATAAATGAGACACACTGTGATGCTGCTCGCACAGTTTCAATAAATACAGTTCATAGCCAAGAAAACAGTTTCTAGATGCGTTGCAGATAACGTTAGTTTACTTTAATTTAGACTGATTTACCAAGTTTACAAGCGCCCTGGCGGGTGCCTGACGCAATTTATGTTAGCCAAGCATGCCCTAAGTACTTCTGCGTAAGCCATACTCTGTTACAGAGATGGACCGATATAATTCAAACGTAACCCACAGACTTCTGGATATGTAGAATAGCTGCTACAAGCATCGACCTGGCTTTGATTTAACAAACTCCTGCAGGTTATTATGAAAAACTCCTGCTCAAATTATGTGCCCTACTCGTTTCACACGGCAAATTGGTTCGTTAATCTTTTCTTTTTGCTTGGTTGTATTGGAGCTTTATTAGTTGTGCTAATATATATTACATATGTTTGGATTACAGGATGAAGCAAAAAATGTGGAAAATTTCAAACAAAATTTTTAAACCGGAATTCCGGTTCCGGTATGGTTTTTGCCCTTTGCCGGAACCGGAACCGGAACACGATTTTCGCCGGAACCGGAACCGGAACCGGAATTCCGGTTACTCCCTGACATCTACATATATCTACATATATCCTCACATCTACATCCTCATATCCTCACATCTACACACATACACATGCACAAACACACACACTACACACATTTCGTACTAGATATCCTCACATATATCTACATATATCCTCACATATATCTACATCCTCAT
>JASANE010020920.1:0-19304 GCA_030248225.1 Trileptium ribeirensis | reverse complement strand
AGTTAGGCTGTGAAAAAAATCTGGAACAAAATGACTATAACATTGTATAATGAAATGAACTTAGAAACAACACACATTTGACATTGTTGCAAAATTTGACATTTCTTTCCACACCTCTCCATGCCCCACTTAACAAGTAACCCCTTTTAAAAAAGTTTTAAACATTTGTGCGGAGGAGCCACTAAAATGTTGTGTGCTCAAAATTCACAGCACCTGGTTTCAATGTGCTATATAATTGGTATGTTTTGCCTATCTGTGCCCTCAGGAAGCTCAATATGGAGCTTCGAAGTAATCAATAAGCCAAGATTAACCACGCGATTCCGTTTTCCACAGTAATGTTACACTACCATCAGCAAAGGGTAATACTCGAAATGTGTTGCTTTGTACTGTTCTCTCTCGAGTATGAAAATTGGATACTAAGCAGGAACCGTTGGGCAATGGCATATATAGGTAACAAATTCTGAACTAATGAACACATCAAAAATGATATGTGTCAGTGCATGATCGACCAGCGTAATCCCTCTGAGCATTATAAACGGTCTTTGTTGGGAGGCCTTATGATAAAAACATAATTCTTTCCGCCGTTTCAAGAGTACAAATACTGGTGCCGCTTGGAAAGACTATAGACGTAGAGCAGAAGCTGCTGATTATAACTCGCAGTAGTCTATTCGTCAGTTTGACCGTAAATTTGCTTCAAATATTGATGTAGATAGAAAGTCTTCCTTCAATTACGCGCAGAAAAAGTCTCGTATTCCGCCAAAAATTGGCCCCATGGTTCTCACAGACGAATCGCTGTCGACATCATCTCTTGATGACACAAGTGCTTTCAATAAATATATACTTCGTATATGTCTTTAATGAGCAACATTTTGTCGGCCCAAAAGTCTGCCTCATCTCTTGATGACACAAGTGCTTTCAATAAATATATACTTCGTATATGTCTTTAATGAGCAACATTTTGTCGGCCCAAAAGTCTGCCTCATCTCTTGATGACACAAGTGCTTTCAATAAATATATACTTCGTATATGTCTTTAATGAGCAACATTTTGTCGGCCCAAAAGTCTGCCTCATCTCTTGATGACACAAGTGCTTTCAATAAATATATACTTCGTATATGTCTTTAATGAGCAACATTTTGTCGGCCCAAAAGTCTGCCTCATCTCTTGATGACACAAGTGCTTTCAATAAATATATACTTCGTATATGTCTTTAATGAGCAACATTTTGTCGGCCCAAAAGTCTGCCACAGGACCTCGGAACGTTTAATTGAAATACAGTGTGTGGAAAAAAGATATTGATGCAACATTGAAGTTAATACAGAGATCGGCTGCTCCAGGTCTAGATGAGGCGTCCAATTAGTTTTTAGCTGAAACACGTTAAGTAAAACTGAAGCCAGTTTGCAAACTCTTTAATCTCTCTATCAGCTCGGGCATTTTTCCTACACAGTAGAAGGACTTCAAGGTTGTTCCCATCTATAAACGCCAGGGGGATAGATACAAATGTGAAAACTACAGACCGATTAGCCCTACGTCAGCGGTCAGCAAAGTGTTGGAAAATATTGTGAGAAATACAGTAGTAAAATATTTGTCAGTTAGCGACCTAATTTATGATACTTAGCATGGAGTATAGGATGAGTGGTTCATTGTTTGCCTGGCTTCGCAGCTACCTGCATGCGGTATATTTAAACTTGTTGTATTAACTTCAAAAACAGCTACTAACAAATTTGTAGATTGTGTTTTTGATTTCTTTTAAGATATATATAATAAAACAAACTGTTTCTGACGCCGATAGGAGACTCTCGGAAGTGAAAACCTATTTTGGGTGGAGGGAGGGCATGGTTGCATTGCATTATGTTGTAGTTGCGTAAACTTGAACAATTGCAGTATTTTAAAGCATTTTCTAAAATTCCATGCGAGATACAGACAAAAAATTCTCTACTTCGACGCTGATGACCTTACCTTACTCCATTTCATATATATGTCTATATATATTTATTACAAACCATACTTGTACAAAAGTACCGAATATAGTTGACATACCTGTATTAGTTTTCCAGTTGACAAACCGAGTTTCACTTCATTTTCGTTCATATAAGAAGAATAGAAAGACTTTTGAGATTTCCTCAAACCCGTCTTGGTATTCGCACGCATATCAGACCTATTACCACTTGTCACTTTAGAATTTATGATTGCCGTTTCAGAATGACTCATTCTGTAAAACCATACGTATATCTCAATTCAATATCAATTAAATATATCTAGAAAATGAAAGAAGCGCAACATATACATATATACGTACGTATACTAAAAAGTACTGTATTTAACGGTCCTGAGTTATATAAAGGTGCTGCTAATATCTGGCGTTACAACATTATTTCGACAATATAAAAAGTCTTTTCGTCGATCTAAAAACTTAATTATCGGTGATCAATGCGTTTTTGTTTTGATAGGGCGATTATAGACAAAAAATTTAACTTAAGCAAAAAAATTCAATTTATTTCAAGAATTCTCGAAACCTTAGTTTATTCCAAAACACTATTACCTGCGACCTAGCTAAGCTCGGTGTCTGTATTTTCATATGTGAAACACCAAGCAAATTTTTTATCAGTAAATTTTTCTATTTCGAACTTTTAAGGCATTAAGTGATTCAGATCCATCACGCCTAGGAACACCGTCAACAAGAATGCTACAACAGTGTCATATCTTGTTCTCGGCTTTAGTTGTTTAAAAATTGTCGACGAGATTATTGATAATGTGTGCTGGATACCTGTGACAAGTTACAATTGGCTTCTCTGTGATGTAGAAAGACATCATAATTTCCGTGGTTCAACAGAGGGCATACCCGGTTCATCCATCCACCTTATTTTGGCGATCGCATTTATCTAAACTTGAAACAGTTTGAACTACGCCAGTTATATACAGATATATGATAATGAAGTTCAAATGTCAGTTAATCAAATGTCAAAAGTGAGCCAATATGTCTATCTTAACCCGAAACTCGAGCACATTCTAAACCAGTAACTCTATCGACATTGCAGAGGGTAGCGAACCATAGATACAACTAGGCCTTTTGCGTGTGTAACGATGTGTTGCCGTGGGAAAAAATCCCTCGTGTGAAGCTTATTATTTTGTATCATGTCTATAACCGATACACGTCATGAACTACGACGGGAAGCATTGCGGTGGGAAAGTGTAGGACCTGCGTCATCTATTTATCAAGTGTGTAAGAATGTATATATGAGTTGCGTATTTTGTTTACTACGTACCTATATTTCGTGTGTTTACAGCTGTATGATTGATGCGTGGATTTTTATATGTGTGAAGTTGTGTGTCTTCTTCGCTACGTGTGAACCGGGTGTAATTGATTGTAAAATGTTTTTGTTTGTAAGTTGTTTGTTTTGTGCATTATGTGTGAAGCGTGTGTAATATGTGGAATTGCTTGAAAATACCATTGGTTTTGAGACAAAATTTTCCCAGCACAGTAAAACGAAATTTTTAAGAACCACAAAAATCGAGCAAAACTGGACAGAGGATGATTTGGCCATGGCCGGATTTTGACGCCGAACGCCATGCGGCACACGGTAGACCATCCATACCAGACTTGGGCATAATTGAATAACCCATTAACGAGTTACGGACCTCATCCCCTCGGTCAGTTCTGGTAATAAGAATTTATTTCATTCTTGAAAATTATAACTTAAACTTTAAGAGAGTGTAAAACAACTTAAAATTTTGCAATTTGTGTACCGGGGCTATAGTTTGCTTACTTATCGGATTTGAGTGTAGCCCCTGGGTGCCTTAACTGTTACACTTATATTAGCGGATATGTAAGTGTATTTCTGCTGAATTTTCTGTAAAATCTCAAAATTTATTATGACTTAGGGATTCCAAGAATTTTATAAAAAGGGTTTTTCTAATGCAAAAATTAAAGTTTATGTTAGAGAGCGAATTTAACAATTCTAAGAATTCGCTACCCGGTTGGCAGCAATTATATCAAAATCTAACGGGTTAGGGACATTTGAGAACTAGATTTATTTTGAGTTCTCTGAAATTGAGCTACAAAAGTTTATTTAAGCGATTGCGCAGTTAGATTAGGGCCTCAGTCGGCCTCAGAACTGGCGCAGTTAAGGTGAGTACGGTTCAGCCGTTTATTTGTTTATTGTGTGTAGAGTTTTAGCTATTGTATTGTACTGAACGAAATAAACGATATCTGCGTTATAAGCGGTGCAACATTAAGGCCTCAGGAATAAGTTAATAAAGCAGCATTGAATATCTCATTGGATAATTTTGAGTGCAAATTGTCGTAGTTTGTGTGTAATCAACGGTGGGACTAAACACGCCTAGGACCACATATGTTACACGTGCACACCCAGTGAAACTGTGCAGCCGCCCAGGACGTCAGAACAAATTTTCGAATTTTGGGCCGAAAAACCGAGGAACCATGGGGGCACCATACCCCGTGTCTAATGAACCATGGGTGCAAGCAAGGCCAAGTCCGGCAATGAGTTTATCATACCCGAAAACCCCAAAGAAAACTTTTCAGCCGCACAGGACGTCAATCCCTCAAACCCATAACTCCAGAACCGGAGCCTTAAACGAAAAACAAAAACGGGGCGTAGGCATTTATCATTTTACTATAAAATAAAACCAACCAAAGAAAAAATTCGAAAGTTAAGATAAAAATAATCTTGCTTCCGTGAATGGTACTAAAATGTGGAAAAAACCCTTATTTTGACCCACTAAGCTATTTTTCCGGCTAATCCAAGGGCTAATTCACGTAACGTACATAACTTGAAGTAAGACTCAGCCTCAGACATGACATAAACTACCCACATTATCTCATTTTGTTCTGCATGACAAATTCCGGCCACCATATCTCAATACCCCCTTCTCCTGTCGACGCTGCCTATACTTCGTTTTGTAGCATCGGCTTACATCTATAACATACCGAAATTTTAGCCAAATCTATTAACCCTTTCAAAAGTTACGACCCCGAACGCAAAAAATTCCACAATTCTCATATTTTACAGAATCGGCGTCAACTTTGAAAAGAAGGGTCTTCTGAACCCCCTTTACCAGACAGGACCTCGAATTATGGCTGATCGGAACAGAAAAAATTTATCCCTGGGGGTATGGAGTGGAAGAATCTTACGAGAAGCTTTGCCAGAAAAAAATTGCAAAAAAGGCCTCTAAACCCCAAAAAATCCCAATCAAAGAATGCTAAATAAGCATCAAGGAATTTTATTCCTGAAAAGAAGCGACCCTGGTCTTAAAGAGACCTCTTTTGGGGCTGAAAGATGATTGGGGTCCAGAGACTATGGTGCTATTCATGAAAATATGGTGGGACCCTTCCCTGATTTCCCCCTCCCCTTGGCTCAGGAGGCCAAATAATCAGTACGGTTGGAAAGCCAGTAAAATATATATTGGCAATAAACTAGAGTTGAAGCCGTATTCGGAAATTTCGTGTAACTTTGATCGTAAACTCCAGGTTCAAGTAATGAGCTGTTCTAGTACTCAGTGCGGACATAAGTTTTCAAAATTTATAAATCTAGCACGGTCATAATATTAATTTTATTTTTGGTTCGAGCTCAGTCATTACAGAATCATGTCCACTAAGTACTGAAATTCCTTTTAGACATTTAAACATGTAAATGCGACATTTAGTGACATTCTCCCCGCAAGCAAGAATTTTGAAAATTCGACTTTTGACGCATACCATCAATAGTGTAGCTCCGAACGAGAGAATTGGTATGGCGGTCGGTTTTGTTCCGATATCTCTATCATGTCGGGTTTGAAATTACACAGGAAATCATTGAGCGTGATAAACACAATGCTAAATGCACATTTCATCGTCGAATCAATGTTTGCGAAAATGAACCAGTATGCGAAGTGTTATGCTACCAGCAGCCGCACACAACAAATTTTGTCCCAACTGAGCGGTATTTGAAAGAACTCTGCTTCCTAGATTGTATGATGTATTTTTATATTAAGCATATAAATTTACATTAAGCACAGACGCAAAACCGGAAAATATTAGAAATAATGCAGCCTACTTAATAATTTTCCATAAATCAATTTTCCAGTAAATATTAATACACTAAGGCAACTCAATAGCGCAGCCAGAAAACATAAACTATGATGGAGATAGATGAGGTTTAAATTTATATTTTAATTCAAATAACATTAAACGCCACAATGCTGGGCTCTCCAAATTGGGGGCGGTGGTGGGGTGGGGGGCCCCCTGGCATTTTTCGGTGCCCCCTGATTCAGAACAGGAGCCCCCCGGTTCGTGCTCCCTGGCAAAATTTTGGGCTCCCCCGGTTCATCGCCTCTTTGAAAACTTTTTGTTTCCAATCGGTACAACTACAAAAAAATTGATAAAAATTTGCGCTAACATTCCGTTCTGAAAAAAATTTCTAAAATTTCATCAAAATTTGCTTCAAAATTGCTTTTTCTCTCCATCAAAAGCATTATAGCAGTGTTTATGATACGATTTGTAACAGTTTTTCTCTTGGCAAAATCTGGCGCCCCGTGGTTCGGAACCAGGGGAGTCCCTTGGTTAATGCCCCCTGGCAAAATTTGATCGAATGGAGAGCCCAGATGTGTAATATGATACATAAAAATATGTTGATACGATATACTTTATATATTATTAAGCATAAAAAATATTAAATCAATATTGATATTTTTTGTTTAATTCAGGGGGTAGGGGTTGAATGGGGATTTTTAGTTATGTCGGCTATTGGTATTAAAAAGGGGACGGCATTCGACACCGAAAGATTGTGCGGTTCGAGGTGTGGCCAGCAGAATGCCCGTGGGACGCTTTTGGTAGCGCACGTCTTTCTTTTCGTGAGCGATTCTAGTACCCTATATTTCGCGATGCGACGTGATCTCGGCTCTACTTGCTCGAATTCCAGATATTTGTGCAACAGACATGCATATAGCACGTTTATTATAACGTGATAAAATGTTAAGGCACTACTATCTCGTAGATCACTCGCGGCGCTAATTCGATAACCGTATCAGAATAACCATACTATCCTCGGTACTCGTTTTGAAAAGCCGCGGCACTATTCTTTAGTACCGTATTTTTAGCTGACGAAGACTTCACACTGGTTTTTCAATAACGGTTAGTTGAGCACTCGTAACCAAAACGGCAGTACTATTCTTTAGTGCTACATTATTTTCGGCTCACGCTTGTACACCACCGGAGTCTCTTGCACGGTCTGACTTTCACTATTGCACAGTCTGACTCTTTGCTCATGCACAGTCTGATACTAGATTTATGCACAGTCTGGCGTACAACCATTGCACAGTCTGACTTTAGTTTGCTCTAGTGCCACTCGGCCACTCGTTTCAATATATTCGACGATCCCTATCTAGTACTTTAGTCCTTAGGTTAAGTTAAAGCTACCTTATACTTGGCCTAGTCCTTAATCCTAAATTATAACAGTAGTGTTTAAAGGTTATACCTGAGCGATATTGATTAGGATTTATGTTATTTGTTATTTTACAAAATCCCTTGCGGGTTTAACACAGCACACCCCTGGACGGCTGGTGCAACATGCGATTATATAATTAGCTCAACCTGGGCCTTAGAATTACACTAATAGTGCCATTTATGTAAAACAGGCCGACCCCGGACGGCTGCTGAACCACGTTATTAAAACTGTACAGTAGCGGTCGACTACTATGCAGTTGAAGTTTGCTCAGTGTATGCCCAAGAACGGCTGACTATACTGGTATTGGGTATAAGATACTCGAGATTTTGGTCGTCCGAGCCAACCCCTTACTCGCCCGATCTTCTCACGACTAGTACTATATAGCAACGCCGCTGACGCCGGACGGCTGCCAGACGACGCAGTAGCACTACTAAAGTTGTTCGAGTCCCACCTGCGCTCTCACCCGGGTTATAACTCACTCGACTCCACGGGGCCGAAATTTTTAAAATATTACTAGCCCTAACGTTATGCTATTCTATCGCCCCTACTAACTTTATTGCCACTTCTCACTTCAGTTTTATAAGGAAAGTAATATTACTAATTAAAATAGTAGTAGGATTATGGTTACTCATTTATGCCGTGCTTTCATGTACTCAGCTACACCACGCGTTTCTGCACTCTACTCGGTTGAAGTTAAAGCACTGACTCTGCGCATTCTTAGCGCTCCAAGAATTAACAATTATTTAAACCAGATCACGTAAAATGGCAAACCCGAGTATAGGCGTTTCCTCGGACCTTGAACAACTGACAGAAGAGCCGAGTATAGGCTCCCTCTTCGTAATATAGGTAGGTAACAAAAGTTGAGCAGGTATGTAATCACACGCAATTCTTTGCGTCTAAGTACTCGATCAAATATATGCCTCGATAATATAAGCCAAAATAATCAGAAGAAGCAGAAGAAATATGTTAATATCAGCTCCAGATAAAACCAAATTGTCGGAGCTGCATTTTTGTTACAGCGGTGTAGATTCGTGCTTACGCGGCGCTCCGACCACAGCAATTACTATAACACACAATGTTTACAATTCAATTAGAGTTCGGGCCACCAAACAGCTTCTAAATATGGACAACTGGGGTTCGCGATTTCGTGGTCTGGCGTACCAGGGAACTGGTTGCAAGCAAATTCCCTAGCGCTACCTGCTTTGAATTCACCCAACGGTATTAACAGCTCAGCAAGTACTAATGCAGCTTTATTACGCTCGTTTAGTCGATGCAACAACCTGATGAGCGTAAACGTTTATTTACTAACTTAATGAAGCACCACTCATACTTTACTAAGGAGGCTTAGTAGACAACACTTATGCGTGAGTACTCAGTACGTCTACCGTCGAATGTTACTACACTGGCAACTGCGATCCAATAGGAGAGTTTTGAATCTTAGCTAAGTTCCACGGCACCTCGTGAACTTATATTTATGCACACTGTCTATAGCCCACAAGTACCATACGTACGTTAACATAACAACGAGTGAATAACTTAATATAAAATGTCCCAGATCCATATTAGTAACGCCAAAGCGGTCGCAAACTGTTTTACACTATTCAACCCAACAGCGAGTGTCCGAAACACTATTTCGCAGAACGAATCACATTGATGTAGCTCATGTCTTCACAACAACACATAGATACTCAGGACATTGTTCTCTCGTTATTCACAATTTACTAAATATGAACCATTACTACACGGTAGTGTATAGACGAAAGCTATTACTTAATTCTGCTTGACCGGCTCATGTGCGGCTACCTAGCACCTGACCGAACTATGCGATCACTTTCGAATGACGCGCGGAAACTTAGTTACGAAGTTACTTAATTTGTGGATGAATACGATTATAAGTAGGCTACACCTGTTACAATTCCAACATTCACATCGTTGTGCGTATTATAATCACGATGATATTGAGTACATTAGTAGTTAGCACGTATTAGGCCCAGAAAACTCGCAAGGAACATCTACTGGCCAGTTGGCAATAGTTACACGAGCCAAGTAGGAATGATTCCATAAACACAAACAAGAACCTTGAGTGAACCGCGTAATCGGTACTTTCCCATGTTGACAAACACAATTTGCAATTTAGTCACAGTACGAACATGTAACCTTGCGCTAAGAATTAAAATACAATATTAGCATTCCTGACAATCTCGTGATCCTCCATACATCTTGTTCAAAAACCAATGTGAACTCAGCAAAATGAAATAATACAAATCGAAGAATACAGACCGATACTAAAACACGTCAACCAACGAATCTATATAATAACACGTTGCAGAGAACATTAGCTACGTCGTCTCTCCTTCTGCCAAAACAATAATTAAATAACCATTATTCATCATCATCATACCTTTATCATCAAAACAAGTAAGTTAATGACAAATAATAGACAACGCCCAGACGGCGAGAAGAAGCGGTAACCCAGTACCGTATGAGTACTACGCACGATAATTATAGTACATAGTATATATTTATTATATATTATATATAAATTTCAGGGGGGTTTAATTGGAAATTTAAAAATGAGAGATTTTGGAGAAAGGGAGTTGAAAGGTGGTGGTTTGATTTAGAAAAGATAGAGGTGGGTTATATAATTTTAGTATGTAGAAGGGGGTAGGTGGCGGAGTTGGTATTGTAAATTTGGTAAGTGGGAGCTAAGTTTTGAATGAATGAGATGTGTTTGAAAAATGTAGGAAAATTGGAGGAAATTGAGATTTTAATAGAAGGTAAAATTTATAAAAAGTAGAAAGAGGGGAAAGGAGTGGGTTGAATATGTGAATATATATAGTTATGGGAAAAGAATATTAAAATTTGAATATGGGTGTGGTTTTGAGTAAATGGGGAATGTTCGAAAAATATAAAAATTGGGGAAAAATGGAAATTTTAAGAAAAGTAAATTTATAAGAAATAGAAAGACGGGAAAAGAGGGGGTTAAATATATGGATAGCAGGGAATAACCGGAACCGGAACCAGCAACCGGAACCGTCCATTTAAACCGGATCCGGAACTTGGTCTTCGAAATTTATATATAGTAAAACAGATGAAGGAAGAAATTAAGGTATAGTGGATTTAAAATGCATTAAAAATAACTTTTGTGTTAAACTTAATGTAGTGCGATGGTATTATTGCCTTTCTGAAACTTTAAAGAGACTGAAGAAGCTAATAATGTTTATTTATCGATCAAATATGTCGATTTTTGGACACCCAGAGCAAAAAATGCCTTCCACTATACACCATTGCGTATACTGCGTCAAATCGAATGTGCTTACAAAGCTTGGAGCGTAGAATGATTATGATGATAGCCCCATATTGTGCGTTGACAGTTCATTGCTGGTCTTCTTCGTCAAGCTTCAGAAATCTGGCCACTTCGCATGGTTGTGACCATAGGCATTCTAATGTCAGTGACGTCGGGTTCGTTGGACACTCGAACAGATGCTGGACGTCCTGTGGATGTTGATTACAATCAGGACAGAGTTCAGAGATGGAAGGGTCTATCCTGGACTGATAGTTCTTCACGATGGAACAATAGCTTGACCTTAGCTGTGCCAATGTTGTACGGGCTTTCCTGGATAACGACTCTTCAGATTTGTCAATCTCAGGTGGTGGACGGTTGAGCAACTTATTGGCAGTATAGTGGCTAATTGTGCTTTGCGTGCCTTGAGAGTGTAAGATCTTCATCTTAGTTTTACGTTGTTGTTCTGAGATATGACCATCAACCACCAAGGGAGCTAGAAAACTGCGGCTGAACGTAATGTTCTTCTTGAGGCTTCTGGGAGGGTCTGCCTGTGAGACATGCCTATGGCCTGGATGATTCCGTTGGTAGCAGCAAAGCAGGTATTGCTTTGACAGTAACTTCGCATGTTTCCTGATTGGTAGCACTTTCGTTTCTTGGTGAAGATGATCTTCGTGTGTCATTTTATGGCAACCAGTGGCGATTCTTAGCGCTTCACTCTCTGCGATTTCAATCTTCTTCCATCTCGATGTACTAGCGACTGATCCCCAGATTGGTACGGCATATTCCCCGACGGATCTGCTGATGGTTTTATATGTTGATACCATTGTTTCTTTTTGTTGGCCCCAGTGCGTTCCTGCTAGCGCTTTAACGACGTTGTTGCGCTTACGCATCCGAGTAGCCGCTTGCTTACAGTGTTCGGCAAGTGTGTACATGGTGTCGTGAATCACACCTAACACTTTTGGCTTCTTCTCCAGAGGAACATTCTTCCCGTTGATGGTTATGGGAGGACAAATGTTCGCTTCCTTGGTTGCACTGGTGAACAACGTGACAGACGACTTTTCTGGCGAAACGATCAGTCCTTTCATTGACAGAATTTGTGTGATCTGTGGGACAAATTCGTTTATATTGTCACATAAGGGCATGATACGAGGGCCCGTGGTGTAGATAGAAATGTCGTCAGCGTAGGTTACGATCTTCACGTCTTCCGGAGGTTCGGGTATGCCGCTCATACATAAGTTAAACAGCTTGGGCGATTGACTGCCCCTTGCGGGACCCCGAGGCTGATGTTTCTTGGTTTAGATAGGCAACCCCTGAAGAGTACTCTTGACGTCCTGCCGTGTAGGTAGTTCACGAACGTGGCGCGTAGAATACACTTTTGCTCTGTTTACAGTCGCCTTCCTTTACTACACATACGTTTGTTACATGTTAATCTGTAGGAAACTTGAAATAATTGGTTTATATCATTCTAAGAGAAAATAAAAGATAGAAGGTAATTTTATCATCAGTGGTCAGGTACACTGTTTAGGCTAGCGTTGGACAAACAGTGCCCGTCAGTTAGATGATAATGATCATAACTTTCTAATCAGAATGCTATAAATGAGACACACTGTGAGCTGCCTGCACAGTTTCAATAAATACAGTTCTTTGCCAAGAAAGCAGTTTCTAGCTGCGTTGCAGATGTTAGTTTACTTCAATTTAGACTCATTTACCAAGTTTACAAGCGCATTGGCGGGTTCTTGACGCAATTTATGTTAGCCAAGCATACCCTAAGTACTTCTGCGTAAGCCATACTCTGTTACCGAATTGGACCGGTTTAATTGAAACGTACCCCACACACTTCTGTATGTGTAAAATAGCTGCCACAAGCATCGACCTGGCTTTGATTTGTTAACAAACTCCTGCAGGTTATTATGAAAAATTTCTACTGAAATTATGCGCCCTACTTACGTTTCAAACGACAAATTGCTTAGTTAATCTTTTCTTTTGCTTGGTTGTAATGGAGCTTGATCATGGTATAATATATATTACATAGTTCGGATCACAAATGAAGCAAAAACGTGGAAAATTTCAAACAAAATTTTTAAACCGGAATTTCGGCTCCGGTATGGTTTTGCCCTTTGCCGGAACCGCAACCGGAACACGATTTTCGCCGGAACCGGAAATCCGGTTACTCCCTGATGTATAGGGTACAATTTGGAGAAATATTTATTGTTTAGCATATCTAGCCACCAATATCATTAACAAGTCCCATAGGTAATATTTCGCACTCACTGTGCTCATATGCCCGCCGAGGACGACAGGGGAATACCAAGGCGAGAGTGAAGATCGGCCCTAAGGTTTTAGTAGAAATTGAAAGGTTTTATAAGTATGAAAAAGGTACCAACCCCGACAATAATAATGCCGTAAACAACTGACAAAAGTTAGCTACGTAATCAACTGGTTAATCAGTAACAAGAACGAATCAAAAATTAGAAAATAAAAAGTAAGCTTTAAAATTTTGACCGACTAACTATTTGACGGAAACGTATAACAAATTATTTAGTGAAAAATAAAAATTGGGATTTTAGGCCTGGGAACCCCCTGTTAGCCTGTTAAACCCTCCACATTGAGCACTAAACCAAAACATGAAACATTACGAAATGATACTGCCTAGCTAAGTAATATTTGTTGCGTTACACCGCACAATAAATAACATGTATAATACTATAACAAGAGAACCAGCATCTCACTTGAGGCCCAAGTAACCCTTATACATATTATGTTAGAAAAAAGAACAGCTTAGAACAGGGGTTCAGGAAGCGGCAGGCCCCAACTTAGGCTTAAGCTCAGTGCATGTCTATATAAGGACCTCAGCTTAGGCTAAGTCTAAGGCTTGGGCTGAGTATATACAGAACGGCATGGCATGCATCCCTTTAGTGTTACTTGAGACTCACTTGACGTGAGCTTATTACTTCAATATAACCTTTTTCCATATAGTTTTGCTTTGCGGTATTGCTATTAAGGATGACGGAAGTGAAATGCTACGCCCCCTTTGGCCAATGTAATCTTTAGGGGCGGAAAAGAAATGCATGCTATACCGTTCTCGATATACTAAGCCTAAGCCTTAGTCTTAGCCTTAGCTAAGGTCGCTATATGAGCCATGTACTAAACCTAAGCCTAAGTCGGGGGTTGCCGCCCCCCGAACCCCCGATCTAAGCTGTTCTTTTTTCTAACCTTATAACGTCCGGCCAATAAGGTGACTTTGACCCCTTTTGGATATGCTCAGCATCAGTTGGGGCCGATATGACTTTTCGGGGCGGAAATGAAATGTATGCTGTGCCGTTATCGTTATACTAAAGCCTGATCCTTTAGCCACTAAGCTGCCTATATGACCATATACTGAGCCTAAGCCCAGGGCAGGAAGTGCCACGTTTTGAAACAACCGCTCTAAGCTATGGTTTTTCTAACTATAACGTCCGATCCGTAAAAGTTGATACAGGCTTTTCTGCTTAGCAGCATTACGGGAAATTGCTATAGGTTTAATCGTCCATAGGTTTTACATTCTTTATCTCTGAGACTGTGCTGCCAGTTTTACAAATTGCGTATGTTGTAATACACTGGCAGTATCCCTCGCAGTATGTTATGCTTATTAGAATTATTCTTACTTATAATTATTCCTGATTTTTTATTTTATATCAGAACATTGGTGCGAATTTGAGCGGGAACACAAACAAGTTATGCCATCAAGAATGAACCTTAGGTTTAGCCAACTTTTTCAGTAATCGATGTATATTGTCTGCTAGTCCCAAATGATATAGCTGCAACATGTTTCTTAGCAAGTATAGCGTGTCCTACAAGTTACGCCATAGCTACAAACTGTTGCTGAAACTGACATAATATACTTTTACAACCCTCATACTTTCAAAAATTTATGTCTCCACAGAATATATAAATGTATATGTATAGCAAAATGTCTGGTACTCGCCTTAATTTGGCTGATTGAATAACCGCAGTTAGCGGGATTTTATTTGGTTAAAACCATGATTATTTGACCATGATT
This sequence comes from Trileptium ribeirensis, assembly GCA_030248225.1. Classification (NCBI taxonomy): domain Eukaryota; kingdom Metazoa; phylum Nematoda; class Enoplea; order Enoplida; family Thoracostomopsidae; genus Trileptium; species Trileptium ribeirensis. The sequence continues at coordinate 4,537 of JASANE010020920.1, read as the reverse complement.
TTTAAAAAAAACCAGCATTTCTTATAAATTTCCATAAAATTAACTAGTGCTCGATGCCAACGCAAAATTTGAAAAATGAACTTTAACAGCACTTATCATACCCGTTCTCATCGTGAATTTATAAATTATGACTATTTCTGCAGACTAAAATCCTAAATTTTTGCAAAATTGGGTAACTCGCGACCTCGCTGCGCTGGGCCCTTGGTAAATATCGGTGAGAAAATTTCTACCTAGATCTTTCGGAACTTTCACTCCGCCTTCGAAGATCAACATTTTGCTCCGAATTTATACTTGTTAAACGGATGGTTAAATTTTTTAAACCTTTTCGGACCAAAAATTTCTCAAAGTTTTTCTTCGATTTTTGTAAATTTTCTTTTTTCCTCGAGTTTTGTCAGTCCCCCATTTTTGCCAATTTGCCCAGGTTTAGCTCATTTTGCACCGATTGTCGCCTATATTTGTAAAAAAAATTTCCCGCGGCGGGGGGCGGCGTGTCTCGAAAGGAATCAGCTACCTTCTATGGGGATCGGCACCGCTCAGAAAAGGGTCCGAGTCTGAGGGGATATACCTCCTATGAGCATGGAAGCTTAAAGTTATCAAAAAGCCTTTCTCACAAATAACCAAGTATCCTTAAATTTGATCAGAATTTCTTAAATAACCAATAAATAGCCAGTGCATTTTTTCAAATAATCCCTGACAGTAAGACTGTATTCAGGTACCCGAAATAGCCGTTGTGCGACAGGCCCCGGCATTCGTCTTCGCAGCCCCATATCATAAAACTATTGCTTTAGTTAAAAAGGTTGCTCTAAAACTGGTTCGGTAGCAGGCTTGCTCCTCACAGCGTGACCATCTCCATCTTCTAAGAGGGGATCGGTCCACCTTCTAAGAGGGAGGAAGAACACCCTGTTCACTCCATGAGCATGTGTATGCACTAAGTCTTGTATTATCTTGTGAAGATATTAAGCTGTATTTTTCGTCAATGTATAGTGCCGCCTTCTTTTGACACCCTGTACGACACATTGTTACAGAAAAAAGTGGTCGTTGCATTACCTAATTCTAAATTCAAAAATTTTCATTCGCGAATGCAGAGTGCTAATTGCAAGGTAGAGTAGTTTATGTTGGTTAAACACAATGCATCTGTTTTTTAGTATGATTACGTTAATACACAGCTCACAGTGTTGGAACTTTCATTTGGCATCTTACGCTAATACATTCGTGATATTAATAAAAATACGTGGACTTCGTAAACGAGACATGTGGTGTGTAGCGTTCAAAACATTGAACAAGGGTACTCTTGGTGGGTAACAAATTATAAATTTTCCATTTTTTAAACATCAAACGGTCACTATCTGGTTACTGATCTTTCTAGAGCCAATCGTTACTAGGCCGATATTTTGTTATTTCTAACCCAAAGCACCAATTCTATGTTCCATTGTATGTTGTCGGATGGTTGTTGTCGCTCAAACATTCTCATAGGGAAGGCGGGAACTACCCACTGAGGCTCCGACCCCTCCCCCCAAGGCCTCGGCTACTCTCCTCGTACTTCGAACCTTGAGCATCATGATATTGGTACACAGAACAAGCGATCGCCCATTGCTAATGCCAGAAGTGGATGAAAGGCTCAAGTTTACTGATGCATCTACTGCTTCAGTAATTTTGAAAACACAACTAAAATTTCGGCCGAACGGCGACTTTGATACTTAAGCATTTCGTAAAACTTGCGATTTAGTAAAAGCATTATGCGTCTAAGAGAAAGGGAGCTTCGATCCAAGCCATAGTTTGAGAACACATTGGTGCTCCAGCCGAGACTTCTTGAGAGCACATTAGTTGTTCTGTTTCTTTTTTGTGAAAACACTCAATGCTTCCGCTAAGGCTCTATTGAGGCTACACTGGTGCTCTTGTTCTAGACGTCGCCTTTGCGAAACTAATCTGCGGTGCTATGACGAGAGCACATTGGTGATATATGCTTAATGCTCTTTTAGGGTTTTGTAGCCGGAGCCGTGTGGCCGCGGGTTTCGGCCGTCGGCCTGCCGCTGGAGGATCAGCCGGTTTGTCTCGAGGAAGGAGGAAGGTACGCGACAAGGAGGGGTATAATGTCGAAATTTTGAAACTTGTATAGTTTTCCAATTTTGCTGAATTTTCTCCGTCTTTACTAACTTCCTCCAGTTTTTGCTAAAATGTTTTCTAGTTTTTGCCCATGTGTGCCTAAATTTGGCCAATTTTTCTCAATTTTTGCCAATTTTTGCGAAGTTCTAAGGTGCACGAGGGAAGGGTAGCGGTGCCTTTCTGCGAAGGGCGATGGGATCTGGCCATTTGGAGGGGTGGCTGTCCGGCAGCGCAGTGGGGAAGGGAAGTAATCACCCTATTTGCTATGCATAGGCATACTAATTCTGTTAACGCAGAAAACCAGCGAAGAGTATTAAAAAATCAGTTTCTAACGTAAAAATGCAACAATATTTATTTGATATTTAGATGCTGAATAGAGGACAGATAACCGCGCTTACTACCTACACATAGGCTCTGAGACAGGCACATTCTAGAAAGGCCTCTGTTAGCCATATCTCGCAATATACAGGGCAGACCAAACACACATTTAAACCTGCTTACGACTTGTAAGGCTTAAAGGCCTCATTTGGTTTTTATCTACGCTAATCCGATGATGATTTGGAGAACATTAGCGCTACGACACCGCTATCGGCAACTGAACGGTGCATCTGGGTAACCAGATTATCTACGCTAATCCGATGATGATTGGGAGAACATGAATCGCTACGACACTGCTATCGGCAACTGGACGGTGCATCTGGGTAACCAGATTATCTACGCTAATCCGATGATGATTGGGAGAACATGAATCGCTACGACACCGCTATCGGCAACTGGACGGTGCATCTGGGTAACCAGATTATCTACGCTAATCCGATGATGATTGGGAGAACATGAATCGCTACGACACCGCTATCGGCAACTGGACGGTGCATCTGGGTAACCAGATTATCTACGCTAATCCGATGATGATTGGGAGAACATGAATCGCTACGACACCGCTATCGGCAACTGGACGGTGCATCTGGGTAACCAGATTATCTACGCTAATCCGATGATGATTGGGAGAACATGAATCGCTACGACACGGCTATCGGCAACTGGACGGTGCATCTGGGTAACCAGATTATCTACGCTAATCCGATGATGGTTGGGAGAACATGAATCGCTACGACACCGCTATCGGCAACTGGACGGTGCATCTGGGTAACCAGAGTTACTATCAGCAGTGAGGGTATAATTTTTAAGCAAAACTATTTACGGTTTTGCATAAGATTAAGGACATAAAATAGAAAATATGCTTCTGTCGGTCATGTTTCTGTTAAGAAAAAATCAAACGATCTTCGATCACATTTTAACAAAAGCTCAATTTTTAATTTCACAGAATTGTTTAGATAAGTTTTACGTATGTTAAGACGCAAGACCTTCAGCTGATTTATCAAGCCTAACTGTGTTATAACGTGATATGGTATTAAATACACGACCACAATATCACTACGACGACTCATGAAAAACAAAGCTTCAGATTGCCACATGGGTCAATGCAGCTTAGTCCGGCGTTGAAACTGCTAGAAATCGATTTAACAATAACCAGAACGCATTTTTGTTCCAGGAATGGAAAAGCAAAACTAAAAGACTTATCATATATGTACATATTCTTGCGATAATTGAATGTATATTGGTCTTTATTCTTCATTAACAAAATTTTTTGCATAGTTTTTCAATAATATAGATATTTTGTGGTGTGAGGTATACATTATCCCACTCAATAATTACGCCATTTTTCCCACGCCAGCACTTAATTTTTACCAGTCAAACAGCGTGTAACCTGCAACGCATGCGGGTGTCCCAAGTAAACGCTGAGCACTGGAGTAGATTTTGTTTAAATCCTGGGGGGTTGGTAAGTTTTCGGAAAAAAATCAGAATGTTATTGGCCTTCAGCTTATCGGAGCTTTACATCGAATGAACTAAATTTGACGTAGAGACACTTTTTCACGATGCTGCCTTTAGAAGCAAAATCAATTTTACTCTGCCAACCACCGCAGTGTTTATTTAGCGTTGGCAACATGCTGAATTTCTAGGACAATGTGCCAGCGCTTTATGACATTCCGCATTTCGTTAAATACCAAGCCTTCCATAAGTGCCAGATCGAACCTAAAGCTTTCTAAGAATGGGGGGATTGCCATAACGGGCCAACCCTGTTGTCAAAATTGTGGGGAGGTTAAAACCCCCAACCCCCACTAAATCTACGCCCATGACGCTGAGGGGGTGTTACGTTATATACATCGAGAACGGCACATTATTCAATATTCTCATTTGCATCCGATCCGATCATCTCTGACACGACCAAATTTTATAGTTGTAACGGTATACGTGCGTATGACTATGTATTTTTGTTTTCATATATATAATCCGATTCGATCCGACAAAATTGTACGTGATATTTCGGCCGGATCGGATCGGATCGAATCGGCCAATTCGAAAAACTGCTGAT
>JASANE010020919.1:0-33078 GCA_030248225.1 Trileptium ribeirensis | reverse complement strand
TAAATTTCAGTCTTGGAATTCATTTATCGGTGAGCACGTTCGACTTTCGATGCGTTTCAGGAAATTTCACGGGTATTAATGCACGCGGCACTCGGAACAAAATTTTGGTACACCGAATTATTTGGGAGTCTCGTTGTCTCGGGTGGACTCTTCGACTGCGGACGCGTGGAAGAGGCCCGCCCGAGGTTTCTCCCAGAGTTTTAAAATTTTCTCGCTCAGGCATAGAAAAAGGGGCAGCCCTTGCGAGGGCTGGGGTGTCCGTTGGATACCTCACGCTCCCGTAAGCGCTGCGCCCGCGCTTCCACTATCGAATAGGACAAAAAGGAAAACTTAAGGTTAGGAACAGTAATAGAATTTACATGATCAGTATGAGGATGAATCGAAGGTTAAGGTTCTAATCACAAATTTTGGGTTGAGGGTTCCGCGTTTCGAAAAGAGCCCAAATTGGAGTTCATAAGGATCATTTCGTCATCCAACGGAGGCTGTGAAAAGGGGGGCAAGCCTTGGTCGTTTGAAACGCTCGCTCAAGCATAGTTCCTTGTTTATACATAATGTAACGTCTTTTTCACGTACACCCAAGTGGGTGATATCCTCGTTTTTGACGTGTACTTATGTTGTATTTAGCAAAAAAAAAAGGGAAAGCCAATAAGTAAAACAATTTTGCGTGTTACTTTGGTAGGCGGAGTAGATTGATTCAAGCAAGACACACCCTGTTGCAATAAAAATGTAGGGCCCTCTCCAAGGTATGTTTAACACTGCTTGACCTAAGTGCCTGTTCCGCTGTCGCACACCGCCTCCTCTATTGCTCGCTCCTGCTCTACCGTTTTTCTGCCACATTGGCCTTGCTACCCACCTAAGAGTTTAACTCACTGTTTTGTAGTTAATTTTCGACCCCATCCGAACTCGGCGCAATTTCACCTCCATAATCCATTTAATTTTCCTCAACGCTTTAGCCAACTTCGCTCGTACTCGCATACCCGCCCGCCCCGTCAGTAACTTGTTTCGGCGCATAGGTCCCTTCGTGTATCAAGACAAATATTCCCCACATTCGGAATAACCCTCAAATACTGTAGACCGACCAGGCCCAGTTGGATATGCCCTGTCCGGAACTAGGATAAAACTTTTGCCCCTGTCTTTCAAAAGGCCTAAGGTTACAGACCATCCCGTCTACTCATCTAAGTCTTTCGAAAACGGGTCCAACCGCCAATGAAACTTCCACTCTGGAACGTGGTTTGGGACCCAATAATCGGAGATGAGGGAAAGACGGGTCCGCCCTATTACCTGTGAGCAGGCTTAAGGGATGACCCTCCCTCAGGGGGACCTCCGTACCATTAGACACGTGGGCCACTATAGGGGCCAGGCCGAACACCCTGGTAAACCCGCCGAGCAGCCCGCTAAGCTAAGCGGTTCCCATCGGTTAGACTAGGATCCACCGGGGAATCGTTCAAGCCGGGGTTGTCCGGGCACCACCGTGAATATCGAGAGTGGTGCAGCTGGGATCCCTTAGGGCCAGAACTGGTCCTAGTACAAACTAGCGTGTTTTCTTGAACGTGCAGCCAGGGGCCTCCTATTCCCGGACGGTCGTAACCGTCACCCTATAACACATAGTGTCTGTTAGTTGGATTGTCAACCAATTTCCAGTTACCGTCGGTGTGGGGTTTCGTTCTCAGTCTTACAGGTCGGTTAGGACAGCTCATTTCCTCATGACTTAGCCAGGTTACAACACTCGTCCCTAGAAAAATCATAGATTACGACAGAAGGATGCAACACGTTACACTGGACGATTACTGATATTACGCGACATTTGTATAACATTTTATACGAAACAATTCATCAAGATAAACGACATTTTGTACAGAACTGTTCCTTAATATAAACAACATTTTACACAAAAATCGTTCGTTCTCATAAACGGCATTCTATACAAAAATTGTTTATTAATACAAACGGCATTTTATACAAAAATTGTTCATTATTACAAACGGCATTTTATACAAAAATTGTTCATTATTACAAACGGCATTTTATACAAAAATTGTTCATTATTACAAACGGCATTTTATACAAAAATTGTTCATTATTACAAACGGCATTTTATACAAAAATTGTTCATCATTACAAACGGCATTTTATACAAAAATTGTTCATTATTACAAACGGCATTTTATACAAAAATTGTTCATTATTACAAACGGCATTTTATACAAAAATTGTTCATCATTACAAACGGCAATTTATACAAAAATTGTTCATTATTACAAACGGTATTTTATACAAAAATTGTTCATTATTATAATACGACCCTTTTGTATACCAACAGCCAAACGCCAACACGTCCCGATACAATTTTGAGTGCGAGCGTCTTGAAATAGTCGTGACAGGGCCGAAGCGGCCCTGTTACGTATACGACAACTCGCTTCGCTTGTTTCAATGACCACTACAACTTTACCGTTGCAATTTGGTCGGTTAACTACTGAGTAAGGTCGGCCTAATAAAGCTATTAATATTGCCGTAAACCTGAAATTTTTCAACTGGCACCCATTTCCGATTAGAAAAATAAAATTAGCTATATAATTATTGGACTTGGAAACAACGGTAAATAGAAAAAAGCAAAATAAAGACTACAAACATGTGCACAATACCTAAAGCTATCTATGTAATTTTCCAAAATATCTTTGATAATTTAATACAAAATCCTCAATAACTAGTTTATAGCGTAAAGAGCATAAAGACATGGATGCAGTACTTTGGTCCCAACTGGAAGGCACAACTAGAGATCAAAGCGTATCGAATATAAATAGTTTATCAAAATCTATGCATTCGTTAACGAGCCTGTCAGTACAATTTTTCAAGAATTTCGAGCAGTAAGGCCGAATGGTTGTTCGGAATGCATTCTCCTAAACTAAAAACTGTCAAACTTAAACAATATTATTTTGTGGAAACCCAAAACCAATAAATTGGAAAGCTTAACTAGAAGTACGGTAAGTACTTTGTATTTGGATCGTGCACAATATGACAACGTATTACTAACGGCTTTTGATGTACTAAACAAAATCAACAACGCGTTCATGTATATCATGAAATATATATAAAACATTGGACGTAAAACGTTAAAACCACATTAACATTAATTTTTATAAAGTGAACCTCCTTTTATCTTTTGTAAAATTACTTTTTGAAAAACATTTCATACACAGTATTTTAAAAGATGGTTATCATGACAACACTGTTTTAAACTTAAAAAGTCAAGGATCATTTGCAAATTACTACATGAACCGCTAACTTTTGTTAATGGCCCGTAAATTAAATATTATATGTGAGATATGCTATACAACATTTGGAAGGCGTAGCTAAAGAATGTTTAATTAGTTCAAATCCGAACTTAATATAAATATTGTAAAACATTTTGTATGAAAGGGTGCTGCACAATAGTAACATAAATAATCACAAGCATGCTGCGCAGTAAAACACAATTTCAAGGTCATAACGCTGCTCCACCGCTCCACACTCCTCGATCCTGTGGACGTATTCCTCCCCCTATACTACTAACGATTGCCTACATAGTGCCCGCTGGATTCCATTATTATAAAGTAAAAGCATCTATGTATATAGTTGGCTACCGCTCACTGACTACTTTTGAGTTGCCTCACGTTTGAACAGAAGCGAGTCTCCTAGAAAGCCCCAGCCCAAATTGGTCAATCGTACAACGGTCATTTTGGTGCCATGCCACCACAGATACAGAAAATATCTATTTAAGCCATATTTATGGAAAAAAATTCGACATTTTCCCTGCTCAAATAGGTGCTCTGTGTTAGCGAACAGAAATTACCGTTTTGTAAACAATGGCTCTGCGTTCGAGAACCTATAAGAAAACAAAAATTGGTGTTTTGGGCAACGCATCCAAAACGTTAAGTAACAAAAAATTGCTCTATTAACCATTACTTCAAAAACATTAAGTAACCAATTTGTGACCGTTTGATATTTGAACTGGAAAATTTTTATTTTACTATAGAAGGAAAATTCCTCTTTTCGCGTTTTAAAACCTGCACATCACATGTAATGTTAGCGAACTACACGTATTATCATCAATGAAACGAAATCTGTTGTCCTATGCCCGAAAGTGCGTACCGCCGTTTCGTTTGCGGCGTACAGGTTCTCGTTGAACGTCTGCTTAGTTCCTGGATGCTGCTGTCGCTTCCAGTGTCCACTAGGAAGGAACCCCACCAAAGGTGCGGCAATGAGAATGGCGCGTACTCCTGTGCCTGCGGCTATTGTACAGAAGTCGTGCACTTTTCCGGACTGCTTGGTCGAAAGTTGTTGTTCTGTGACAATGAGCAATCACCTCGGCAGTGTTTGGCTTTTGCACCGAATCGCTGATGATAGAAACAAAATGAGTCACTGCGGGTGAAGCACCGTCTTGAATCGCTGAGAAAGCGAGCGCGCCAGTTGCGATCATTGTTCCGGTAGCGCTCTTTGCTGCCTCGTTTGAGATTGTCCACATCACGGGCTAACTTGTCCATCATTGTTGTTAGCTGTTTAACTTCTGGCGGCGTGGCCGAGTGGTTAGAGCGCCTGCTTCATAATCGTGAAGTCGGGAGTTCGAATCCAGTGGTCGCGCTAATCTCCTTGGGCAAGGGACTTAGCCACAATTGCTTCGCAGTACCTATGCGTCAAACAGGTACTAGACTTTGGTCTAGGCGGATAAGATGATGGGTGGTGTAATGGGCAATCATCACGGCCAGCCTCCACACAATGCTTCGGCATAACAACCCGGATTGTCACCTAGTGCGAAATGCATCTTTATCCTTTTTAGCTGTTTAACATCACTGGGCTGTATCGCGATACTGTTCACGATGTACCACTCGTTGACTGATCCATCATTTTGTCGTTTGTGAGCACCAGTTTGTCTAGGGGCACCTCATCTAGTGAAGCGAGAACCACACGGACTGCATCGAGAAGGATTTCGAGGAACCTAAGCCGCAAGAGATAAATGCTGTTTGGCGGTAATCGTTGCAGATGACGGATCGCCGCGGACGGCTTGCGGTCACCCAACTGCTGTTCTTGGAGCATCTGGCGGATCCGTTGCTCGTCACTGCAATTGCAATAAGCCAGAATACATAACTTGATCGCGTCGTATGAATCAGCGATGTTGGCACCACTTTCCAATAGCACATGAGTCGGCAGGGGAGCGTAGAAGGCTTAGCTTCGTCGCCGGGTCGTTGTAACCGCGCAACATCTCATCAATTTGCTCGAAACAACGCTTTGCGTCTTTGTCAAAACACTCTGGCGTTTCACGGACCTTGCGTCATTGGCAGCAGCATCGTTTGCTGCAGCGGTTTGGGCGGCGCGAACAGGAATGTGCAATGGCTACCGCAGCATTGTGATTGCTTTTTTGGAGAATAGCAACCATTCCTTCTTCAGCGAGAGCATCTTGAAGGATGTGTCGGCGGAATAGAGTTGTTCCAGGACCTGCGCCATTTCAGTTTTGCGGAGTGTGCGCCATTCCACGATTGGACCTGGATTTACTCGATGTCGCTGGCAATCAACAGCAGCTTCCGCAGGCACGCCAGTTTGCGGCTGGAGGCCGAAGTGCTGTACGCTGTCATTCGTCGTTTTTCGAAATGCCAGCGAAAAATTGCACAGATTCGCCAGGGTACCATATGTGGGATGCAATGATTGATCCTCAGTCCCCTTAAAATACCATGCGTTCCAGTGTACCACACACCAGGTTCGCTTGTAATGAATGCCATGCATAACTGTTCGATTCGTGGCATAGATTGGTTCGGGATCATACCATTGAGCCATACAGCCGTCGCCAGAACAATCGTGAGAACCTGAACATTGAAAGCGCAGAGCGCCCTCGACACAGTGTTGCTCGATTGATCATTGATCGTGTTCGACGTCGGAGTCACCAGTATCAATGTTTCGAGTGATAAAAGTTTACCTTTAAAATGACCAAGAACGTCAGGCGGCAACCATTGTTTGAATAACGTCATTTAATTAATAAATATAACTTGATTCTGTGCGTAACAATTCGTAACTGCTCACTGCTAAATCGATAACCTCCGCGAATCATTTCAGCGGTACAATTGTTTTATTATCTATTACCCAAAACAAAATTGTACAGCTACGCAGGAATTAAATCCACATTAATTATTCGCTCAATACGTTAACTCAACTTAAAAACAGCGTCAATTTCAATGGAACGTTTTGTAGAACAAAAATATATATTATATAATATATTAATTATATATATTAATAAAGGTCATCCTTTCCAAATTTCTAACAGCTATAAATCGGTAAATCCTGGTTTAACAGCTAACCCAAAGACATACTTCGATTAAACTGTAAAATATCTACAGAACAATATTAAGCAACCCAAAGCCGTAGAAGCAAAATCTATAGCGGATAAGGGTCGATTGTTTATCGTGCTACAGTGATTTTAGAATGTTAGTGTATGGCAATCGACGCTCGATACAACCTGACCCACGAACACAAAATTAACACTATCAAATTCAACTGATTGACCGACGGTTTTAGATGTTTTTCGATAACATGATAACATAATTATTTTATTACCACAAAATGAGAACAAAATGACTTATGTCTTGGAGATTTTCAGATAAGATGTTTTTCGATAACATGATAACATAATTATTTTATTACCACAAAATGAGAACAAAATCACTTGTCTTATAGGTTTTCAGAAGAAACTGTTACTGGAATTTTCTTTTTCCATGATTTTTATATTCTGGTGTCTTCTACGTTCTGCCTTAGACCGATCGATACATAAATCTATATTTATAACGTATTGTCAAAAATAATTCTGCAGAAGAAATCTTTAGAAAACTCTGGAATCTATTTTCTAATATTTCAGAAGAAAACAGTAATCCAATTTTAAAACAATTTCTATGGAATAATGAAGTACGCTTAACTCACGAACCCTGTTGCTGTACAGTATCTGAATAGTTACGGCGACCCAAAGTTGGGCCAGTATTGGTTCTGAAGCGACATTATAACATATCATTCTTTTATATTTAGTATTCAATAAATAAACTTTATTTAAGAACAATATACCATCATAAAACCCAACTTGCTTGTAATCAACCTGAAGTATCTATACGGTGCGAACACCATTGTCAAAGAAAAATCGGAAGAATCAGTTAGTAGTAAGCTACCGAATCTTACTTAATTTATTGAACAACACTGTTCGTTTTTTAGAACTTTCCATTAACGACTAACAGGTAATAATTTATTCGTGAAACCTGCAAATTTATTTTTAGCAGAACTTTGCTACTATGATGTGTCATTTCGTCAAGTATGTTCGTTTAAACGAACACTCCTTTTTACATTCAATCTGGACTCAGCTCTAAAATCCTAAACTCAAGCTTATCGTGTATCACCTCGAATAACTATTACATTGCTCCTGCTTTTGAAAGGCGGAGCCCGTATTTATGTAACGTTTCACATATCAACAATAACTTTAGTCTCAACAATCAATGATACCACTACCAAACCAAATTCACAAGCAATGACTCTTCATATGTTTTAGCAAAATGTCAAAAAATTTTCTGTTTCCTGTTTTTGAAAAATGCAATCCATCGGACAGTTCTTCGTCATCAAAATAAGGTAATTTAAATACCGTCACATTTCGTAGGATTTTTTGTTCTTCTTCGAAGTTGTTCAACATTTCGTTGTAGCGTTGAATATGAGAGTTTACTCTGCTGTTTTCAGCCGAACCCCTGTTTGGAATATGACAAATATTCAGCTTAGTCATTGGGCAAATGTTTTCAAACAATTTTGTGAACTTGATGACTTTTTCACCTAGTTTCTTTGGTCCTTGCTTAGCCTTTTTATTTTTCTTAGAAAGTGAGTTCGTTCCGCCAAAAACAATTATGTTTTTCACAGAGTTACTAACCAACCACGGGGCTACTGATATCAAGAACTCTAGCTTTGCACCTGCAAGAGTATTTCCTTTAACAAAAACTCTGCTTTTTTGGCTGATTTGGCGAAAATTGACATATTTTAGGATGGAGTCGTTTATAGCTACCACATCAGGAAAGCAGTTTCCAGTACCCCTAAAACGGTTGCGCAATCTCATTAATATTTTTCCCCGCCTCATTTCTAGGTTCTCCCCAAAAATGATCGAATGGATTTGCTTCCTGCAACTGTCGAGCACCAGTTGACAATAGATATGAGCGGAGAGATATGTTTTGCTGGAATTTATGAAAATCGATGTTTAGCATGACAGCTATTTTCAATACATTCCAAAACCGTGCACGCTCATTCGCTATCCGCTTGGAAAGAATCTTTGCATCTTTCCCACTATTTGCATTTTTAATTTTCGCCGCAGAGACGTGATCCAGTCCTAACTTTGCTTTCGAAAACTGATAAGCATGTTCAGCACTATTCCATTCTTCCCCAAGCATTCTCAATTTCGCTGGATGCAAATGCGACAGTGGGTGTGTTTCCCCAAAATAGCGCACTGTATGCATAGCGTTCTTGCTGCCATTGACATTTAGTCTCTGCAAAATATTATACTATTTATAAAAATGGTAACGAACAAAGGTTGAAAATAAATTAACATTTCGCTATTCCAAACAATGAAATGCGAAAAATAAATGACGTTTTTGTATTTTGAAATACTGCTTGATACTGATTCCTTCCAGGCCTACTACGATTGCCTCGACACTAGCAAGAATCAGCTCAGCCGTATTATTAATTATCGATATAAACAGCAAAACGAAAATATATCATTGTTATTGAAAAGTTACTGATGTCTTTCTCGTTACTCGTTGATGTTTTGGTTTCGCGTTTTCAAACTCGTGCTTACCTTCAATGAAATCATTAGCTTGTCGCACCGCTTTTCTTAACGCCTTATGTTTAGTTATGAATGGCTTATACGCCGCGATGTTGTTCTGCGGAATAAGCGCAAATTTATTAGTGCCAAAAAACGAACAGCAATGTTGTCGTTTTGTTCACTAGTTGGCTTTAACGGCGTCATTTTCAAATTTACAACAACGGCTGGCCAACGCGGGTAGCGTGGAAATTTTGCCATCACGACGGTATCTTCCGCCAGTAATGGTTGAACCCATTCATCTAGTGGATATTTTGTTGTTTTATCGGCTACCGAACGTTTTGTCGGCTGCCCTGACTCATTAGAAGATTGTCTGTTGGAATGCGGGTTTTACCCTGTCAATACATATTTTTTCGTTATAACTGCATAATTCAACCGTCACTGTTGTTCCATCTCTGGCCAAGACTTTATGTGGACCGGAGTAACGGTAACTTAGCGATGATTTTGGTGAGTATTGCCTGATCCAAACATGCGTAGAAGATTCCAGATCCTTGGGTACAAAATGAGCCGCGCTGTGCGAACGTTGCGGCTTTGGAAAATTCTGAACTGCTGAATAAAATTTCGCCAAATATTCATGTGTAGGCGACGTTACTTTTGTTTCTGTTGGAAGGCAGTTCCATGTTTGAGCCGTAGACAAGCTGGGAAGGGCTGAAACCTTTCTCACTAATCGTGGAACGTATTCCTAGCATGACAAGCGGCAAAGATGAGTACCAATTCTGAGCATTTCCAGTTGCGCGTAGCGCATTCTTTAGCGTTCTGTGGAAACGCTCAATTGCCCCGTTACATGCAGGATGATAAGCTGTTGTGCGTTTTCTTTTAATTCCTAGCTGATATATACATGAGCAAGTTCCAAACTGCAGATTCAAACTGCGAACCGCGATCTGATATGAGAACGCGAGGAACACCAAAGCGACTCACCCATGCGCTTAGAAATGCTCTAACTACTGACTCAGTGGATATACCCTTTACAGGCACAACTTCTGTCCAGCGAGTGAATCTGTCCACCATTGTTACTAAATATCTATAATCGTGAGATGGCGTTAAAGGGCCTAATATGCACGGTGTGAAATCATGCAGTGGTCGGTATTTCACCTATGGGTCCCTTCGTGTGGCGCCAAATTTTTGCTTTTTGGCAGTTCTCACAATGTTTGGCCCAAAGTAAAATGTCTTTGTTCATTCCCGGCCATATATATTTGTCTTTAATAAGGCGAAGTGATGCTTGTGACCCGGCATGGGACAAATCATGGATTTGCTTGAATATTTGGTATCGATGTTTGGTCGGTACAAAAGGACGAAAAAGACGATCACAAATTATTCTGACTCCCTCAATGTTCCTTTCAACCATCGGCGTTTTCGTGTTGGCAAAATAGTTTTTTAGATTTTCATCAGCTCGTTGTGACTGCGAAAAATCTTTGTCAAAAGATGCTGAAATTGCGTTGATCGACCGTGATAAGTTATCTGCCACGATATTTTCTGCGCCAGATATATGCTTAAATGTGCAATTAAACTCAGAGATGTATGATAGCCAACGCGATTGTTGTGGTGTTGGTGTCTTCATAGTCAAGGCTCCTAATAATGGCTTGTGGTCAGTTACCATATAGAATTGAATGCCAAACAGCCAATTGAAATGTTTTAAACTTAAAAAGACAGCCATAAGTTCTCTATCAAAAGCTGACTTTTTGGCTTCGGCTTCAGAAAGTTTTTTAGAGAAAAATGCAATTGGTTTCTTTTCCAAACCTATTACTTGATGTATCACTGCACCTACCGCTACTGATGATGCATCAGTAGTCAGCTCAAGTTTTGCGTAAGCATTAGGAAATGCCAGCTGAACTGCATTTTTCAATGAGGCTTTGAGTTGCTCAAACGCTTCTATAGCCTGAGCGTTCCATTCAAGCTTGACCGCACTTTTTTTAGAATGACCACGTGTTAGTGTCGTTAGCGGGGCTGCTATACCCGAAAATTTTTTGACGAACCGGTGATAAAAACAAGCTACGCCTAAAAAGCTTTTCAACTCTCGCATTGTTACTGGCCTCGCAATTTTGTCTATAGCAGCAATTTTATCTGGAATTGGCTTTATTTCGGTTACTGAAATTTCAACTCCAACGAAACTCACTTTTGACCGGAAAAATTCACATTTTCGTTGCTTCAGCCGGAGGTTATACCGGCTTAGACGCTCAAATACCACTCTTAAATGGTCGAAATATTGTGTCTCATTTTTACTGGCGACCAAGATGTCATCCATGTATGCCTTTGCGAAAGACAAATCTTGGAGCAATATGTCAATAAGGCGTTGGAAACTTTGGGCCGCATTCCGCAAACCGAACGGCATGCGTTGGTATAAAAACAAACCGAAGGGTGTCGTTATTGCGGTTTTACTTTGATCTTTTTCAGCAATTGGTATTTGGTGAAAAGCGTACACAAGATCAAGTTTTGAGAAAATAGTGCATCCGTGCAACTCGTTAGTAATATCTGCTATATTTGGCATTCGGTATCTATCCGGCACTGTTATACTATTACGTTGCCTGTAATCTCCACAGGGCCTCCATGGATCCGTAAGATATTTTTTGGAACCATGTGTAATGGAGTGGCCCACGGTGATTCTCCCCGATAAACTATGCCCTGCTTTTCAAGTTTGGTAAAATATTCTTTTGCTATTTTGAGTTTGTCACCAAACAAGCGCCTCGGTCTAGCAAAAACGGGCGGGCCTGAAGTTGTTATGAAATGCATTACTGGATGCACGACTTTATCAGAAAATTTTATTTCACCAAATATGTGTGAAAATCTTTTGAGTAAATACTTCAGCTTCGTTTCTTGGTTTTGCACTACTTTTACAGAGAAGACTCGACCGTGAACGTTATGCCTTTCTGCCAATGTGTTGCTGTTTGAATCAACCAGAAGCTTGTGATAACTTAAAAAATCCTTGCCGATTAGTGGTTCTGCAATATCGGCAATAATAAAATTCCATGTGAAATCACGATCCAGACACTCAATTCTGAATGTCAGTCGCCGATAGCCAAATGTTTTAATTGGCAGTCTATTTGCCGCTGAAAGACTTGGTGTTGTTTTATTAATTTTTTCGCCAATATGATACATTTTAAGTGGCAAAAGACAGAATCGCTTCCGGTATCTGCTATAAAGCGCCCCACTGGCTCAGCGGCAACATGAACTGTGTTCACTCCTACTCCTGCCGCTGTGGCGCCGGAGGTCTTGCATTTCCCGAATGTGGTACCCACTTACAGGGTTGATTGCATTTTTGTGCGTTATTGCCATATACATAGTGATAATAACACCATGTGCCATTTTGGTTATAATTTTTCGGATCTCGGAATTTTGACGATCTACGATCACGATTGCCGAACTTATTTGTTGATGCACTGCGCCCTCGAAAGTTTTTATTTCTATTATTATCCCTGCTTAGACGCTGTTGGCTACGATCTGTTTTCATAGCTATAATCGCATTCGTTAACATTTCTACTGTCTCCTTTAATTCTAATATTTCGGTCTGCGAGCTTGTTGCAGGTTTTATTGACACGGCTGCGGTACTTGCTCGAGGAATCTGAGTGATCATTTTATCAGCAGCTTCTGCTAACTTATCAAGAGTTGTGTCATCACTTAGTGTGCTCAGAACTATTCGAATTTCTGTTGGCAATATTTCGAAAAATCTCAATTTTACGAGATTTTCACTGTTTGGTGCCAATTGTTTGAGGTGGCGAAGCGCTGACGATGGCTTCTGATCACCAAGAGTTTGTTCGCTAAGCAATTTTCGCAATTTTTGTTCGGCAGTCTCACCGAAATGCCGTATGATTTGATTTTTTATCTCTTCGTATGAGAGCGTAACTTCTGCCCCACTTTGTTTAAGCGCAGATACAGGCACGGCGCGGAGCAGGCTATTTTTGCGAACCATTTCGGTTGTTCCGGTCAGCATTTGGTCGACCGTTTCAAACCAGCGTTTGGTTTCAGTTTCGAAAAAATCAGGTAGCTTCACAATTCTACAAGCCTCTTCAACGCCCTCAATATTATTGCCGCCCGCTAGATTTCTTCCTGCATTAATAGAATTCAGTACGATGCCGGCAATTGTTTCGCCGTGAGTTTGAAAACGTGCAATAAGCTCATCTTTTGTTATTGTTGTAGGAATTTTATAATTTGCATCGTTTTCGTTTAAAATTCGCAACGCCGCTTCTAGGTTGGCTTTAGTGTATTGTTTGAAATTGACGGGGCCGGGGTTAAGTTCTACATCCCCCGAAATTATTAAAAGCCAAATGAGTTCGCTACGATGGCGATATGACATTTTCATACATATGCTCATGCACTCGCATTTTATGTGCTTCGCACAGAATAACGTTTTTTGAAACAAAATATATGTATGCGGCTTGCTTAACATTATTGAAACTTGCAAAACACCGTGCTTGAACCATTTTGGGTTATTGTTGGAATTGTTAAAACGAACGTTATCGCAAACATCTAAAGTCAATAGGTGCTCGACAATGCATGCAAAAATTATGAATAACTTCATGTTTAACGAGAACGCAATTATTTTTTCATTTTGATGTTTTAATGTTTTTAACATATTATGAATTCATTTTTAACAATTTGCCATCACTAACATCAAAAGCCAAAGTTACCATTGCATTGAGTTTTGTTTGTCCCTTTGATGTCAATTGATATTCGTTTCTTTTAAGCCAATGCGAATTTCCAATCTTATTTTTTTTCAGTGCTTCTCAATTCCTTCCTTTTCATTCTCTTCGGATTTTCGAACGGAAGGAGAAAGTAGTTGTGATCGGCTGAAGCAGCTGCAATGGCGGCAGCAAGAAAGATGATATATTGAAGAAGGTTAAGCGCGGCTAGATCTCCTGCCTAGCCAATGATTGTCGACAATTTTGGCAGCGTAAAACCGCCGTTTACAGACGGTGATACACCACCGGCAGTTGGCACAGCAGCCGTCGTCGCCAGACTCGGAATTATTACCTTAAATAGAACAAATCAATGTATAACAAACAAAATCTAAGCATGATATATTTGGCGCCAGCGAAATATTTTGCATTTGCACTAGGAGCAATACTCGCCGAGATATTCTTGCCCAAATTGGCTGCCTAATTAGCCAATACCAGTGCGGTTAATAACTCGCCGTGTATTGGTCATAAAAACTGGGCAGATGCGAGTGCAGATTCAGATTCTACGGGCCCGTTTACATCAGAATCCGCCCCATTTACATCTTACTAATCTGTAGACCCCTTTCGTATATGCGATACTCCGTCGGAACCATCCTTACGGCCCCAGGGCGAATAATCGCCATGCAAAATAGTATACGTGGAGGTCCCTGTTATACTAAAATAGTCCTATCTTATTAGTATGACGCGTTGATTCCGAATCTGCACTCTATTGGACTAACTCTACGAGTATTGCTCATAGACCAAATGTATACGAGAAATGCATTATACGAGTTTACTTACATTAGAAAAAGTGGAATTACTAAGAGTACCTAGGATTAAATAGTGGAATTACTGAAATTACTTAGGATTAGTAATTTTTGCAAACTCCCTCTAGTCGAGGCCTATGCCCCGAAAGTTATCTGTCGCCGAAAATTTACTCAGTTAAATAATTTAATTATTAATTATAAATAATTGGTAATTATTAATTTTTTGTGTCATGTAAATTTTAAGTATTAATAACTGTTACTTTCGAATTGGACAAGAAATAATTATCAAAATGCACAGATTCATGTTATGTAACACCTTCATTCTAGCAAGGGGTGCCATGTCTCTACGAATATTTGAAGTTATTAACAGTTCTAATATGTCGGAAACAGAATTTTACGGCCAGGAAAATCCTATAAACATGTTTGCCTGTACCTATTATTTTTTGACAACTTTGAGT
This sequence comes from Trileptium ribeirensis, assembly GCA_030248225.1. Classification (NCBI taxonomy): domain Eukaryota; kingdom Metazoa; phylum Nematoda; class Enoplea; order Enoplida; family Thoracostomopsidae; genus Trileptium; species Trileptium ribeirensis. The sequence goes on along the minus strand of JASANE010020919.1, from coordinate 18,347 downwards.
AGACAGCAAACATCGATCCAGTGTTTCGCCGTTGCTGGTTACGGTGTTGAATTTGCGAAATATAACTTTCCCCTACAGTGCAAAATTATATAAGAAATATATTATTAGACCCGCTGAGTTAAATGCTGCTGCAAAAATTCTCTAGAAACTATATTTATAGAGTTATATGTGGTTTGCCACCCTTGAGACACTCACAAACCCCTTATTATTTTTGGTAACTTGGGCCTCCGTCCCTAACACTTCAGAAGCAATCAGCAAGCAGTCTATTTCTTATTCATTTACGTTTCAGAAGCATTACCTAAAAGCCCCATTTTTTGTTCTCACATAATTTTATGGATTTCGTGTACACTGAACACGCGATTGGCAATCGCTAGCTTTAAAAGAGGATGGAAGGCAACACAGCTTAAGTTTACTTGTACGTATAAGTTTTCTGGCACCGTTCACTGATTAGTTTATTACAGCTCAACGTGCTGAATCTACTGATGCTTTTAGATTCACTCTATGACAATATTCGTGGAGCTACGATACCCTTGCTAACCCAATCCCCGCGCACTAGTAGTAAACTGAATCAACAAGTAATCACTTCCGACAATCCTAATTGATAAGAAAAAATAAATAAATAAATTATAGAAGCAAAAACATAATTTTAATTAAAAATTAAAAAAATAATTATATAAATATAACAAAGAACTACTTACCCAAAAGCACGAGAAGCTTCTTTGCGCGGAACGTCTTTCCAAAAGCTTTCAACGTCGTTCAAATGGAATGTCAGTCCAAAAAGCTTCTCGTGCTAAATACAATAAAAAAATACATACCCAAAAATGCGCAAAAATCGCAAATGCAATGTATAAGTACATTGCATTTGCCATTTTAGCCTATTTCAGGGTCAAATAAATAGTCATGATAAATAGGGTATTATTTCCCGGCCGACTTCGCTGTGCCAGGTTCCCACTGCTGTGGTTTCGCTAGATAGTATATAGAGAAAGTAGGAATCTCTTTTATTCCATTCATGAGTGTCGCTAGTTAGACAAAGAGGCATTTGGATATCTCTTCTAATGATCATTATGGATTAAGAGTCCATGATCTGGGTTGACCGCGTTTTCCCTTTTTTTTGAATGAGAGAAAGCAACTCAGGGCGTTTCGAGAACACCGCCAACATCCACAGCACCCCGCCGTTTGGCTAAAAGAGCCGCTTCAAAAATCAGTGCCACAGTGGTCCTGCCGACTTGCTACTATCTTTGGTTTCCCACCGTGTTTCTAGCATCCTGTACGGACATAGCGGCGCTACTGAACCGTTCATTAAAAAACTTAGTTCCCGAGTGTCGTTCTTAATGCCATCTTCGCCCCTTACGGAGAATGTCTCTTTGTGGAATAATTCAACGCACCCAATGCTATCTTCCAGTGATCTTACCACCAATCGGAGACCCTTTAATATTCCAAAGTGACCCAGCAGTCTGTAAGACTTTCTTGACATGACACCTCTGTATGATATTACGGCTCCATAGGTCACGAATCTCACGCTCCCTGCCTTCGCGGCTGCCGTTACTCTTCACCCACGGGGTGATTTCATGACTATCGTAGCATTGTACCTTAAAACCATATGCCCTTGATAGTGCCCATGATTCATTGGTGGTCTTTGCAAGTCACAATATCCGGTTTCCGGAGACCAGCTCTAGTTGGAATTCGGTGATCGACTAATACAGTGAATTTATTTTTACCAGGTTGTTTGCTACCAGTTTTGATGTATTGTTGTGTCTTTTGACTCTAACGTCATGAACTCGATCGCATTTCTGTGGTATATGACCGAGGGTTTTTAGAGCCACAGCCGGCGTCACACATCGGTATCAATTTGTTGCCTGTGTTTGCTCTGCTTCGCGTTGGCCATAGGTTGTCCCTGATCTTGAGCGCCTTTTGAAATCGTTTGCCATCTAGCAGTAGGCTACCGTCTGCAATCCATTGCTGAATGTGGATCGTCTCATCCATACCGATTGATTCTCGGCCATCGCACGATTTTTTTCTGCATCGTTCTCGCTAATAGAGAGATTCAATCTTCCCACTACTTTTTTCCTGGACTTCACCAGAAACCGATACCTTTAGAAAGTCTCAACTGGATTTGACCTGTCTGTCCGAAAACTCGCTGAGTTTACTGCTTCCCGTGCGTCTTGATATATACTCACTTGTAGTCGTTCCAGCGTTTTGGCTCTTCTCCAGGGAATACTAGTGCGGAAGCACTGCAGTCCCAAACCACCATCTTCTAGCGCGGCGTATAAGGAACCCATAGGCGTTTCTTTTGGTAACAATAGGACATCTCTCACAAACTTCCTCGCTGATCTGTTCATTCCACAAAGGGCGTTCCGGTGGACTCTCCCTAATATCATCTCGTGCATCAGTTGTGGTATGGCGTGCGTCCGTAGAATACATAAACGTTGTTGTTGCTTCAATGGCGCCGATCTCTGGATCCGAAGGAGTTTATTGGCTTTGTCAGTTGACTTGATGCATCGGTTTGTACTGGAGAATCAGATCTCTAAGTATTTGTAGGTCTCAACTATCGCTGGCATCTTTTCCCTGTAACCAGGCGAACGGTCTGGGATTACACAGAGTTCGCTTGTTCCTGCCGTCACTGGTTATTGTCAAAGTAGCACATTTGTCAGGGTTTGGCAAAAACCCACCTTTCTCCAGTACATTACAAGTCTAATCGATACTGCTTTTTACCCTCTCTTTTTCCTAAGATATAAGCACCAGATCATCAATTTCAATGGAACGTTTTGTAGAACAAAAATATATAGATTATATATCTATTATATATTAATAAAGGGTATCTTTTCCAAATTTGCAACAGCTATAAATCGGTAAATACTGATCTAACAGCTAATCTAAAAGCATCCTTCGATTAAACTGTAAAATATCCACAAAACAATATTCAAGCAACATAAGTCATAAAATCAATATCTAGGGAGTTACAGCGGCCCAAAATTGGGCAAGTTTTGGTCCTAGAGCGACTTATTAGTCATGATTTATGAGTATTATTGGTGCTAGAGCAATTATGCAGTGCAACCAATTCACAATAACAAGTTTCACTATCGACCACTAATATTAGATCGCACATTTATGTATGATCCACCAACCTCTCCCTCATCCGAATACCCCGTCCTGGACTTAACCTTAATCTAAGTTTAACTATAAAATACATTTTCATACTACGAGTTTTAGCTGCCTATTTTTTGCTACTCTTGGGCAATCCCCACATCTCCACCGCTATCGGCACAATTCTCTGTACATGATTTAACACCAAATCCGGTGACGCTTCACCTAGTTCAATTGCTATAAACTACTGTTATAAATTCACAAGACCCCTCTTCCCAAAAATATATATAGAAATAATACGAACTTCAGTCAATAATATATTTGAGCACATCAAATAAATCCCACATCTATGTATATATAGTCCAGTCGCTCCCACATGCGAGCTTTGACACAAAATCCGGTAATGTTTTACTTAGTTCTACTGCTATGAACCACTACGATATATTCACAAGACCCCTCTCACCCACAATATACATAGTCGAGAGAATACGTACAGTTTATTAAGTATGGAGACTCCAATTTTTGAAGATTCGCAAGATGTAAGAAATTAAAATCGATTTGAGATAAATTCAAGCGTGAGTGTTGCTCAGCACAAGTTACTATGCCGTACCGTTTCGCCCATACAGACGAACACTTGCGATCCTTCTACAAAAATGTAATATACGTAACCATTTATAATGCGCGGTTCACAGAATAATGCGTGGACCAAATGGAAAATTTGTGTTACAAACGATCGGTCGTCTGTACCTTTGTTACAAACGATCGATCGTCCGTATATTAGGTTATAGACGACAAGGCGTCTATAAATTTGGTTACAGACTAATCGTCGTCTGTAACAATCATTACAAACGACGAGCTGTTTGTAACATTTGTTACGGACGATAAGTGGTTTATAACATTTGTTATAGACGATCGATTGTCTATAACAAATGTTACAACCACCGATCGTCTATAACAAATATGCTGTCCCTGACAGATCATCCTATCCCACTATAAGCGCCACAGGCTCCGAACCAATAGGTGCTTTTAGCGGCGCCGAATGCGTCGCGCACAATTTCTTGTCGATACCCTCCTGATAGGCCGAAGACCTCCTCTAGGTACCCAGATACCCTCCCCATCGCACTTCGGACCTCGGTTAATGTATGCTCTGGAGATAGCCAAAATTTGTCGTAATCCTATAGCTTAAATGAATTCATTGGTTAATAGAATAGGTTGCACAGGTCATCTATTTTTGATAACCGTCACATACAGGTCAGCTATCAATATCTAGGAAAAGTGAAGAATTAACACTGCGGGTTTAGAAATTTTCAACCAAATGTTTTAAAGTGTAAATCATTCGCTAAAAATATTTGAGCTTGCTGAAAACACTGACGTGATTTATTCAAACGAAATTGAACTTCATCTTTAGTGAAAAACATATTTTGTCTATTTTGTATTAAATCCAATTTAAAATTGCAAAATTTTCCTATAACATCTATAACTCGTTAGTAGGTTGGTCGGTTGGGTTATTTTTTCGTTGTCATCGAGCTAACGTATATAAAATACAGCTGTAAGAATTTTAATATTACGATGCAGAGAGTTAAGTTCCTCTCAGTATAGTATTTGCAAATTTTTAGATGTGCAGGCATGGCAATTACTTGGCCGATTTGACTTAAATTTTAACATCGCATGTGTGGTTGTGTGTACTTTCGGGATGAATACCTGCAATTCAGGTTGCAAATTACGTGAAATTTCGGCAATTTAGTCTGTAACGTGAAGAAAGATTTATCGCTTTGGCTCAGATATTTTCAGCGTTTTACAGGTTTGTACGACTACGCTGGACCAGTGACCAAGACGTCACACACCTCCAGCTGCTACATATTTATGTATTCTACGTTTCTATCTTTGCAAGAAGCGAAAAGTGAACGTGCGAGCAAACCATCTCATATAATAGCTGCTATAATATGTACGATTATTATATACACTTAAATATATAAACAATATTCTGAATTTATATATTTTTGTCTCGAAATAGTTTACACACATGTCTACTATTCTACGCCCTAAGCTGCTGAGCTAATTTTGGTTGTCAATCAAAGAAACAGTGGCAATACTTCGTACACAATTGTGTAGTAGTACGGATACGTTGTACAATGTACATAACTGCGAAACTGAGATGAGTATTTGTTGTAATCGCTTCTAAAGTCTATACATGTAAAAGAACCGAATTTTGAAATTGTAGAATTTTGGCTGTAGGGTAGAGAGAAATCTGCATGTGGCACTGAACCAAATGGTACCACAATTTAGGCGGCCCAAGGACTGTACGTTTGGCATTTTTTCGGGTTTTCTACAGCTAAAGGTGGCACTCATTCCATATATTTAAATGCTTTAGATCGCGACATGCTTTAGTTTATGGTAAAGAAACCTGAAAATGACCAAATTAGGACTTGTATCACGGCTAAAAGGATGCTGGGCCATATTACTGCGGAAGCTATTGCTAAACAAGTTAATAGAGGTTTCCGTTTTATTTAAATTACTATGTCTATGTTACAAGCTAAGGAACATCAATATTCGGGATTGTAAACCGACCTTCTCAAGCAAAATTTATGCAAAATCTTCCAAAAATTGGTGAAAGTTTGGTAACAATCGGAAAAAATTTTAGCAAAATTGGGAAAAATTAATACCTAAAAATTTCAATAATTTACTTCTAGAACCCTACCCATCCAAGCTATCTACACCCCACCTTAAGTCTAATTATCTCGTGAAGTATAATATAGCACCCAGTCACAATTATATTAGAGTCAGAATCCTGATATATAAGTATAAAAATTAAATGAAAACTCGGTAAAAAATTGGTGCACCTCGTAAATTTTTAAGTAACGTTTTGTCGCGAAAAATCATATTTAGTCGGTAATCGTAACACAGCACAGGTAGATTTTTCAGGAATTTAGAAAGCTCATTAATAATTGAGCCGAGATTCATAGATAATGCGTTTTGAGCAATTTAAATGATCTCGAATCATGAGATAGCACTCGAAAATAACAAAGAAAACAAAAATTGTATGAAAATATTCAAAAATTTAGGCATTTCGAGATCAAACGAGATGCCGGTCAATTCGATGGAACGGAAGAAAATTTCATTTAAACTTAAGTCATCCGCCTAAACCAAATCCAGGGGAATAAGAGCCAAAACCACTTCGAAAAAATCATTACCACAGATCGGTATACAAGGTGTCTTCTCGGTAGCTTGTAATTTCCCTATAAATTTCCTAGCTACTTGTTTCCAGCTGTGTGTAAAACAACGTTACGCGAGGCCAACTGTGTATACTTTTATGTCATAAGTACACACACTAAAGCGCGTATAAAAGTGATTACGACCTTTAATTTTACATAAACAAAATTTATGCGCAGTAAAATATTCGGAACTACCACTCACACAATAGTGTCTCTGAAAAATTTGCCACACCATGGCCGCGTTACTCCGTGAACCGTGCATATTTGTTATTGTTGTTTGGTTGCTTATAACATTTGTTATAGACAGTCGATCGTCTATAACAAATGTTATAAACGACCGACGTTTGTACCAAATGTTAAAAACAGTTCGTTGTTTGTAATATTTTTTATGGACGATCGGTCCTTTATAACATTTGTTATAAACGATCGACCGTTTATAACAAATGCTGTAAACGACCTATCGTCCGTAACAAATGTTACAAACAGCTCGTTGTTTGTAATGTTTGTTACGCACGACGATTAGTCCGTAACCAAACCTATAGACGCCTTGTCGTCTGTAACCTAATATACGGACGGTCGATCGTTTGTAACAAAGGCACAGATGACAGATCGGTTGAAACACAAATTTTCCAGTTGGTGTACACGTTATTCTGTGAACGGTGCATAACAGACATGTGTCTTGTAACAGACCGCTTTACATTGGAAAATTTTACTCTGTTGTTCTGATATATTCTCTTGCGATACGATTAAAGCGATCATTGTTGTGATTTTTGCGAAAGCTATCACTGCTGCGAATCACGCTAAATGCTGCTAAATATGCTGCTGCTGTTCTTTAAACCCCAGTCTTTGCACATGCACATTTTTGTCCACAGAAAGCGTAATCGCCGATGTTGGCGGCGGCGCTTCTGTCATCTATTTTGCTAAATTTAAATTTTTGCGAAGCCAATTGTGCAAGAGGTAATTAATTATATTGCTCAACTGAAATCGATTGTCCATTCTAGCCGCAGATGTCCCCGGGAGAAATGGCAGATGTGGCGTATAGTCTTAACCCAGTGTTCAATTTTCCCACTCACCAGTATCGGTCGTCTCTAAACCGGACCAGGCCATTGCCCGTCATATTATTACCCCTCCCCCATTTAATAAATTTCTGCAGTTTTCTACAGAAATGGAATTTATGACTGCAAAGGAACATTTGACGCGTTTTATGATCTCTCGGTCCCTTTGTTTACGGCTCCGAGACATTTTTTGCAATTATATCTTCGGTGTCGAGGGTCTTTGCCTTCTATGCAGCACAATCTGATTCAAATAGAGTCAGACTTAATCCCTTGAGTCAAGCAGACTCAGCCTGAGTTGGTCCCGAGGTAACTCCAAGATGGAGTCAAACTTGACTTAGCGTGAATCGAATTTGACCCTATGTTTTTACAGTGTATCTATCGTATCGTTGGTTTGGTTGAACGGAAAAATTCCAAAAAAGACAGGATCTTAAAATATAACAATAATTATTTCAATGCTATCGATATTTGGCGTACTCATGGTCACGTACTAATTTACTTAGTTGGGAACAACTTGTATCCGCCCTACAATCGTATAAAAAATTATATAGTTCTATATGTGGTCGCCTGCCTCTTCCTTTTCAATTTCTTCGGATTTTAGAACGGAGGGAGAGGGTAATTACGATTGACTGAAGCAGCTTAAATGGCGGCAGCATTAAACATAATTTGTCGAAGAACGTTAAGTGCGGTGTGTTCTCCTGCCTCGTCGATGATTGTCGACAACTTCGGCGGCGTAAAACGCCGGTTGGTACAGAGGACGTCGTCGCCAGACCCAGAATTGTTACCTGAAATCGAAGAAATCAATAAATGTATAATAAACAATAACTAAACATGATATATTTGGGACCAGGGTTCACACTAGCTCGTGCTAGACAAGACTAAGTCAGGATGCACCAAACTTATCGTAAACGAATCATTACATAGGACATATGTATACTAAAAGCCTAAGTCTTAAGGATATAAGTGTACTAGGACCAGTTCTGGCCCTAAGCGATCCCAGCTGCACCACCATTTTTCTGGGTGTGGTGCCCGGACAACCCCGGCTTCCACGACTCCCCGGTGAACAGCAGGTTGACCTAAGGGAATCGCTTAGCTTAGCATGCTTCCGAAGGGTTAACCAGGGTGCTCGGCATGGCCCCTATATTGGCCCACGTATCTAATGATATGAAGGTCCCCCTGAGGAAGGGTCAACCCCTAAGCCTGCTCACAGGTAATAAGGCTGACACGCCTTTCCCTCATTTTATTCAAATTCTTAGTAGTGGCGAGTTTTCTGGTTTTAATCTAGTACACGTGAGCCTGGGTCCGACGGTAAGTTTGGTTAGTTCAGTAAGAGAATTCTTGCTAAAATGAAAACTCGAGGGAACACCTGGAGCCAGATCCCCAGGGCCTTTATCTAGTGTGAGTAGTTTTATAAATTCCGGAACTAAGGAAGACATTGGTTTTGCCGTTCGCCGCTGCGGCGACGCCTAAACGGCTCGCGAGGTCTCCTGGCCGATTTAGATGAGCCTCACTTGACATAATCACAATCAAAGTCACATGACCTAAACCTTGGCCTTAAGCGACTGTTTTCGACTTTTACCTTAGAACGTTGATTTGACCACCATGCTAGAAAACGTATCGCTAAACATGAACTCAACACCCTAACACTTTATTGAGTTAATTGCAAGTTATTGCACTTGAACAAACAACTATAGTATATGAACAACAAAGTTATTCGGGCACCTCGCAGGATACCCCTTTATGTACCTAAACGGTGATGTGAATTCCAATCAACGTAACCCCACGATATGGGACTTGAAAAAATCAGCTCGGAGCGTTCTATAATTTTATACCCCTTTGAGACATGCGTTGACCCCGGGCAGTACACCACGATTACTCCCTTTACCAGTCTCTTGGCGACACAGTGCTTACCAGTGCTTTGGCACACACACGCGATTGCCGTTGTTCGACACCTGCTTGCACCAAATTCTTTCACTCCACACTCCTTTGGAGTCATTTCACTGAGTACAGAGGTCAGCTGCGAACCACTTGCAATGAAGGTTTATAATCAGAAATCTGCTTGCGCCCGGGTCAGATTGAAAACGCGGGTCTTTGTCAAAAAGGGAGGCACTGCTGCGTATCCAGAGTACTGAGCAACGTTGGCCCCCTAGAATTTTGGGACGGGTGCTTTGGCATGAAAATGGATTGCTATAACGAGGACCCACCGTGTCTATACGGAGTGCGGGTCCGCGCCTACTAATTTTGTTTGTAAGAAAAACTTGGAGAGACGATTATTTTGTAACCTCCTTAGGGCCGTAACTCGACTAAGAGGGTGCGGTTCCGAACGATTTTAATTATTTTCAGATCAAGCAAAACGTCGCAGCTGACTCCGTCTCGCCACCTAAATTAATGGCACACTTCTCCGGGCACTTTCAATCTAAACATGGGCCCGCAGTCACTTGCAAGCACCAATCCGGTGCGGTTGCTGCTGAGCCTCTCAACCGAAAAATATTTAATTTGAAAATAAAAAGGGAACTGTAAAATTTTACGCTTAAAGCACTTCGGAAAACCCCGCTTTGCGAAACAGTGAAAACGCTAAAACAATGAAAAGCCAGGTGGACATAGCACACGAAAGGTCGTGACACGTCACTCTCTGTGGAGAAGCCGCGTCGAGTCGACCCAACGATTGTTATCTATTGTTAAAATTTGTGACGGAGTGCTCTACCGTTTCCTCACGGCATGAGACCCGCCTGGGTTTTGAGGTTGCTGAGTTGAATTTGACTAGGTATAATCAAAGCTCAGGGCAGAAGCTCGAATTTTGGAGCTGGCGGCGGGGTTTCGTTCTTTAGATTTTTGAATGATTTCGCGTCCTGCGTGCAAGTGACCACGTCCGTCTCGAGCGGAACGCTCGCTCGGTTTTCCCAATGATTGGGTCTTTAATTCGTGTGACCTGGAGCCGTCCACGTTTTACTATACTACAAGGTAAGCTCAACTGGTATTACTAATTCGAAAGCGAGCACGGTTGGAGCACGAGTCGAAGCTGGTCTCTATAGTCTTTTACAGGCCGTTCGAAAATTCGGTGATGTCCTATAGTGCCAATTTGCGGCAGGACCCTAAGCTATTTGATGCAAACCTTTAAAGTCCTCAACCGTATCTACGCGGCATGGAGAACCGATTTTGAAACGACTTGTCAGCTGTACAATGGATGAAATGCTCAGGGACCAAATGGTCTGAATTTCAAACGGGAGCCTAGCACTGATTCTTACTTATGCTCGATTATTATCTACTCTAGCGGTTGCCTCTAGCTCAACACGCACCCGATTTTGTTTTTAACTTCTGTTTCAACACCTTACCCCTCCCGTGTCCTTCCCCCTTCCCGTGTATGTCTTTTTACTCCCCTACTCTTAGTCACATCACCTAAAATGTAATTTTCGCCCCCCCCCGGGTCTAGAAAACAATAATAAAAAAGACCCGGCGAGCGGGGAACCAGTCGAGAGTAAAATTTTGTACCGATTTCAGCGAGCGATTTTCTTCACTTTGTCGGGGCTGCACTTACGGGTGCACGGAGCATCTGTCGGACGCACCCACACCCGCAAGGGCAGCCCTTTCCAACGAATTTTGACAGAGAACGAAAAGATCACCAGGACGGATTCTGCGCTGCATCTGCACAGCGAGAGGCCCTCCTGGGAAAAGTTTGGAAATGAAAAAGGACTAAAACCAAAAAGAAAAAGCACGAAAACTACAAGCCGAGCGCATTAAACGGCGACAACCGCCGAACTGAAAAACCCGCCACTATGTGGGCGTCAAGTCTCGACTGGTCCCGACGCTGCGTGGGACCTTCTCCTTTTATACCAGTGTCTCTACCCCCTCCCTTTAGCTTGTCGTTTACCCCGAGCCTGCTTGTCTTGTCCGAGAACAGGCAAAGAATAAAATTTCAAACGAATAAAAATTAAAACCTTTTGAAATCAAAATATATATTTACATTGACGATGCACAGTCAACATAACTACGCGGCAGATCGCTGGTCACTGTAAAACGAATCGCCAATGATGATGGTATAAGTTGTTGATGCGCACACAACTGCAGCTGTCGGTCGTCGAGATGACATAGCGAGAGAGCTAGCAAGGCTATCGATAACACATCGCACCGGCTAAAGATACAGAGGGGCAGCAGCAAAACCTAACCTCACGCTGGTCGGCGCGTAGCTTTTCGGGCAGAAGAATGTACGAGCGCTCAGGGCGCTGAGATTTTATAAGTTTGTGAACATGGTTTAGGCAATTGTGAGCCAACGGATGGCAGTAGGCGGCCGGGAGTCTAATCCATGCCGTGGCTGCTCGCCTACTGATGAAAATAAAATTTTAAATGTAAACTAAATAGGTGACCTGTTAGAGGCCGTTTTGTGTGCAAAATTTAACAAAATTTGGTGTCCCGAGAGGGTTATCAGGGTCCTGTCTGGACCGGTAAAGTTAGGTGGCCCTGGTTTTCGACGAGAAGGTTAGGGTAAGACCCCGTGGAGATGTGGAGCTCGACAAATCGGGGAGTTTTGGTTATTTTGATTGAGATTTAAGCCTTTGAAAATTGGGTGTTTAACCGCTTAGAGGGATCTATAAGTATTTACGGGTGAGGGATAAATTGACCCGAACACGCAACTTACAAACCCTATGAATCCTTATAAGAATTAGATAGGCCCGGATGGCGTTGACTGCCTAAAAATACAAAAATTTTCCCTTTTGACGCACTCTTATAAAATGAGATTCCGACAGGTTTTGTCCATTTTCTTTCCTGTTAATTTAATTTGTTTCACTTCACTCCGCGATTCGGTTATATCATGACTGCATGCCTGGACAGGTCCTCGACATCCAAATTGCGACATAACCCCCTCCCCGCTCGAATTTTGGGTAAAAATTCCGCGTAACACTCCGACCTGTCCGGACACGCAGTACAAAATACCATGCATAATATAACAATCATTGTCAATAACATCATATTATTGCACCGCTTATCATGGAGGCGCACCGTGATCGGCCGCGGGACACCGAATCGTCAAACCGAAAGATAAACGTGAAAATTTCAGCCCCTTGTTCCCGGCCCATCCGAGTGCGCCACCACTTCCACCACAGTACACTATAATAAAATACATATGATACCAGTAAGTTCATTTGGGGCCGACTGGATACCTTAATTAAAATCACTATTATTCCATTGTGGTGCCAAAATCACTCCGTGCACCTCGAGCGGGTGGAACGTGACGATCCAACAAATTATAGTCATGATACATTTTTATTTTATGATAACTATCAATGGTACACAACATAATACTCGAGTCACGCTCCATCGGTATCCGATCGCCCGTCGCATTAAATTTGTGCCCAATTTCTTACCTTAATTTACACGTTTTTCTATTTTAGATATCCCGTTAAAATCCCTGAAGATCTCGGGCTGTTACATAAGGATCAGTCTTAAGTATCAGCTCGAATTAGCCATTAGATCAGTAACTTCATTTGACATTCAAATCCCTCTGCTCCATTTCAAATAAATCGCCCAAAACGTTTACTGATTAAAACGCTGTCATTATCAAACATAATTTTCATTTCCAATTTACAATTCAGGATGCACTTACCCTAATAACTACATATATTTCGAACCGCATTGACGAGCTGAAATAACGCCATCCGTAAAATCAGCGCAATCGACCTATGGATTAACAAATTTGGCTAAGCCTTTGGATTTCATATAAATAGAAGTACCTCCTTAACTCGTGAAACAATCCGGCAGATTTTACCACCATTCGACTCAGCTTGTGAATGCGGTTCCGATATATATATAAATTTTTTGAAAATTTGGGCATAAAGGGGAACCAAAAAATCGAAAAATTTTGGTTTGCAAAATGTGTATTTTCTGAACCAGTTGGTCGAAAAGTACTAAAATTATCATTGACATTGAAAATTAAACAATCTCGGACTGAACTGAAAAAATATTTCTAAATGATCTATGTTTCTCGTGCTAAACTACTAAATTTTCATATCCAGCTTTACGAAATATTGCGAATACTAGAATCTCTCGGAACTACAGCATAAATTTTAATTTACATCGGGCTATAATTTCCTATGCTAAACTGCTGCCAAATTCGAATTTTGCGCGCTTAATTGGGCTATCAAACCTCGAATATTCGACGTTGGAGTGTTAAAACGGATATATAGCGCAAATTAAAGGCTGAAAATTCTGGCCAATGAATCTTTTAGGGATGTAAGTGAAATCCACTATGGGTTGCCGAATTTTTAGATAATTTTTAAACAGCAATACCAATGTTTTAGTGCTTACAGGCCACTTGCGGACTATAAAACATTACTTTGTGTACGAGTAAAAAATGTAGCCACCGATTACCGCTATCTGTGCAAAGTGTTAGCAAGCAGAGGGATGTCACATAGCGTACTAAAACCGCATAAAATTATCATAATTGCAGCAGATGGACTCCCGTTAGGTTCAAAGGCCACTAGCTGTTAGTTTCTTAAACGAAAGGCTTCTCAGTTGGAAAAATTACGTCATCAAGCAACATTACTGTAAATTTCTTTAAAGGAGTTGTGCTAGTAAAGCGAACGAATAATCGAATGTGCAAAATGTTAAACGAAATGAACCATCTAACAAACTTCGCAATGTAAGCTGACATAAAATTTGAACTCGTGGGCGTAAAACTCACTTTATGCGTCTTTGGATTTAAATTGATCACCCCAAACATGTTACGGAGACAAAAGTACAATAGCAAAATTAAGTATTCAATCAACACGCTGTGCAAATGAACAGATAGAAGGCACTTTCTTGAAGCCGATACTGAATATTTGTTAGATATAGCAACCACGGTGCGCACTGGCTGCAAAAACGTCCATTTGCAAAGAACACATTTTATTTGAAATCACGAATGTGCCTCCTCTATAGGAGACAAATTCCCAATTCCGTATTTCAGTGTTTGAATATAAAAATATAATTCATTTCTCCAGTAACGCCCGTGTATAAAACCTGCAAGTTTGTAACAAACTTTAATTTTATACATATATAAAATACGTACATCGATATCAAAACATGTATAAAATATGTTGCTTCCAAACGTAATAGATTGGAACTTATGTATGAACATCACCGTGCAACAGAAGTCCATCACGATGTTAGCATTACTAAATGGTCAAAGCCATTGTACCGTGAATAAAAAATTGTTTATTCGAACGCTAGACGACCAACTACGAAACTTCAGTCGTTGGGGACAATAAATGGAAATCGGAATAATTTTTGAAATTTACATTTTGCCCAAAACACCTACATTAGTGTTAAGCAACGGCCGTGAAAGCTGTCGGAAGAATGTCCCGGCGGTCGACCAACGGCCGGGCGGCCGTTAACAATTTCCTGCAATAGCCGTTGGTCAACAGCGTCTATTTCTGGTCATTCTTTGTTACTATACAGCATGTGAATTAATGAATTATTATTATTTTTAAAAACCACAATAATGCAACTTTTTGATGCACATATATATAATCCTCTATGCAAGGATTTTGTACCGAGCTGGTATCATCTTGTCATGTGCAATCACATAACATGTATGTTTTTATTAAACTAACATGCGTCAATGTTCAACGATAGACCTCCAAGCTAGTCGTCGCCCAGCACCCTATATATAGCAGAGCTTAGCGTAAATTTCGGCACTTGTTATAGTATTTGGTGTAAGATCTTCAGATACGAATCGGTTTTTGAATAAATGCTGAATATTTACGAACATGAAATTAATATCGTGGTCAGGCAGCCAGCCGTCCATTCTCCGTCGCCGGGCTGTTCGATGTCAAAACCGCCCGTTGTCCAAAACTAAGTTTCATTAGGTAACTTTACACCGAAAAACACGAGAAACGAATTATATGGAAGTGCAACATTGTCGTTAGCTCTCTTTTAAATATTGAAGGATTTATCAATTCCAACTGCAAATATTAATACGACTTCGATTTAAAGTTCGCGTACATAATGTTTACTACCCTCAATTTGGTGCAGCATAGATGCAGTTTGCACAACTTCTAATATGCATCAAGAACGTACAAAAGTTAACGGAATAAGATTGTACCATAACACAAACTGAAACAAGGATACGAAATTTTATATCTTCCTAATACGTATGTGAAAATATACTTTTAAATAAAAGCATCATCTGCTAAATATGACACACCAGCCTCTGTGGAATGCGTGTGCAAGACGCTCGTTTAGGGTGAAACAATAATTAGTCCAGTATGCGTTGCTGCATTCTGTGGCCGATCCATTACATAAACATAGCACAATCTTAGCAGACTTTTAATGAGGTACTAAACGTTCCTGTTACTAAGGTACTAAGCAATATGAATTATTTCATTCAGAAGCGGTACTATAAGGAGCGTTAGACGCTACAATTTCAACTATTCCGAACAAGGCCAACATGACGTGGAACACAAAATGTAACTTTTGAAACCACGTACAGCAGTTTTCGTTTTAACGTCTGCGCAATTTTTATAAATCAAAGCACTCGTGTAGTTTCATCATCAACATAGCTGATCCACATTATGAGCAAGCACGGTTAAACAAAACGCGTAGCGATTAAACCTACCGTGTAATTGTTTTAGTTATTACCGAACAACGGCTTACAGTAGCCGTCTCAAAGTTTGTCATAACGCGGTTTAGCCAAGATAATTTTGATGGGTCATAAGTGTTATAACATGAGTCAAAAGAACATCATTTTGTGGCAGCCCTGACTTATCGAAAACAGCCTGGTATACATTTCACTTATGCCTACAAGGTTTTTTGGCCCCTGGTATTATCCAAACTATGTAAAACAGGATCGATTCAACCCATGAACCAAATGCAAGAAGGAGTGCATATTCCACTGAATATGACACTATTAAGATTATGCACTTTTATAACATAATGCCCTGCGGCGTTTCATGCTGCCCTCCCCTGAAATTCATGGGGCTGGAACAACCATTCTTCCCCAAATTGTATATTTCGTGGGAAGGGACATGTACACATTACATTTCACAGTGTTACATCTGTGTGCACCCACGACAATCCAATGACAAAGAATGATTATCATCCAATAAACAGAAACAATAAAATACACTTACTCCAATTTTGTAACAAAGCGTAAAAATAATAAATAAACGTATAGTCGTTGCATAAACAAATTTAACTTTAAAATACACACATACACAATAACAATAAACGCAGGAGATTAGACTGGAAATTGTATAAAACGTACTTTACCAAATCAGTTTGCCAGTGTTTTCGCCAAAATTTTAACGTTATATGCGAGTGGCATATGCGGTCATTTCTGTTGCACATATTGAAATATCCGCGACAAATGTTACGCTCATATTACATATATGTTATGAGCATATTACATATACTTCAAAGTTATGGGCATAAAATTATGCGTGGCCAATTTTAAAACTTTAAATGGCCGCAAATGTTCATTATTTGCTATTCTTGAAATTTCAAGAAGTTTCAATTGAAATACAAGAACCACTGCAAGTTGGAACTGTCTGGCTCAAAGTTGTCATTTAATCCAGTTCAAAGAACTCACACAAAACTTTATATTCTGAGCAACATGGCGATTATTTAGTCGTTTCTGAACAAATTGTTGCAAGCGGACATGCCTTTAGGTCGAATGCTTGTAGAACTGAACTTACTCGATCAACATGCTAACCATGGACACATAAAGTATTAATACGCTACATGGATCACCGTAAGAAATGTCTCACACCCGATGCCAGCGGAAAACGACCTAAGGGACGGCCAAAACAACGATGGCTTGACACAGTGCACGACCTCAAGATCGCCGGTATGCATCCAGACCAAGCCTACAATCGCGACATATGGCGCCAAAAATCCAGAATAGCAGACCCCGCCACTCTGCGGGACAAACGCTAAAGGGAAAAATGAAGATCACCGTAAATTTTCTGCAGCCAAATTCGAAAACACCGAGTCATGGTATGAAATGATTTGTTGTAAATTTCCACAGCACATTGTTTTCTATACTTATCTACATATCTTCATCCCCGTTTCAATCTTTCAAGAAAGCGGAAAACAATATCTCAGGTCAAAAATAGGACTAATCCTTTGCTTGATATATTTTTACAGCTACATTCGAAATTTCCCACTCATAACTGAAAGATTGAAAACATGCCGACTAATGGAACATAATGAATAACAAGCAAATAAAACGGCATTGACACGATTACAATAAGGTAGTTTGCATTAACAGTAAACTGAATTAATTAGTTGTAAGATGAATTCCTAACCGACATAATATACATAAACTTTAGCCTATGTAAAATTAATGCATATTTAGTTTAGCATATGTAGATGCACACATACATAACTATTATAGATCTGAATGTGTAATTTTATGTGTAAGTACATGTATTTGTTTACATATAAAATTATATGCATATATATGGCCTGTTTTTGAATCGGGGTCCACTGAATTTTCGAGCTCCCCCAGGTTTTAGGCAATTCACACTGACCACGCACTCCATGTAAATTTTGGCTTACCCAAAGTGTCGCCCCCTCTGCACCACTGCACTATTCTGAAGTGACACTAAGAATATTCAACACAACAATAAGCGGTTATTTTAAAAAACAACACTACTGATTTTTATGCTGACTACTTATTGCAAAGTTCTAAGTAAAATGAAGCGCAGCTTGCTGAAAGACCCAGTTCTCAGCAGAAAAATTAAGCTTTATTAAAGATAACAAGCATTCAAGCATAATTAGGCCAAATAACTCCAGTGGCAAAACAATGCTAAAAAGCTACTTAATTTTTAGAAATATGCTTAATCTTTAAGATTTTAATCATATTTATTTGAAATTTTAAGCTTCATTTATGTGAAATATATTAAGTCCTCACTTAGCATAATTATACTGAATAATAAGCATGTAGCAAGCAGCACAAGTTCCGGGTCTTTTCTTTTAACCGTCAAGCCCGAATTTGGTCAATTTTGAAGATACTCAGCTGATT